>JAVCKT010012537.1:0-13550 GCA_032273925.1 Rhynchotus rufescens | reverse complement strand
AGCTCTCGCAGGGCCAGCAGCTCTGCAAGGTGCGGCGGGGCGCGCGGCGGCTCCCCGGGCCCCGCTAACGGGTCCCCGCCGCCAGCCGGCAGTGGTCCCCGCGCCAGTCACCCCGCTCCTCGCCTTCCCGGCCGTTAACGGCCGCCCGTGCCGGCCCCGCTCGCCCTCCCGCGGCCGTTAACGGCCGTTAACGGCCGCCCGCGGCCGCGGCGGTTCAGCCCGGGCCGCGGGACGGGCCCTGGCGGGCGGAGCGGGGCCGAGCGCGGGGGCTGCCCCTGCCCGGCGCTCGGCCTGCAGACCCGCCGCCCTCACCGCGCGCGTTTGTGTTTCAGGAGTGCCGCATCGCGCATCCCATCGTCAAATGCACTTACTGCCGCTCGGAGTTCCAGCAGGAGAGGTGGGTGCGGGAGCGTCCGCGCGGGAGCCCCGTGCCCCGTGCCCGGCTCGGGCGGGAGGAGCAGCCCCGGCTGCGCCCAGGGCCCTTCCCGGCGGCGGCAGCAGCAGCTCCGGGCAGGGCCGGTCCCTCTGAGCAGCAGCCGAGTGACCTCTCTGCTCTGGTGACCCGCATGTGTCACCTACGCAGGGGCAACGTCAGGTCGCTTTGTCTGCTGGTCATTGACTCTTTGCTACTCTGGCCCGTATTTGCATGTGTGCTTGACAGTAATTGCATGGGGAAAAATCTCGCGGAAAGCGTCTGTGTCTGAATTCAATGTTATGCGATTTTATCTCTAGCAAGACTAATACAATATGCAAGAAATGTGCCCAAAACGTGAAGCAGTTTGGAACGGTGAGTAGGCTCTTAATTCTAAAAAACAAACTCGGGTTCATTCGCAATCAGAAAGAAAAAAAAAAATATATGGGGAATTCAATTTCATACTGCTATGACCAGAAAAAAAAACCCAAAAAAAGCCTTTTGAAAAGTAGTGAAAATTATTGGCGACTCTTCAGTTCCTTCCTGGATTGCAGTTCCTTTTTTCAAAATGAATTTCATTGCTGTTATATATAGCCTAACGGTTATGAATACCTGTAGTAGAGCTATTCATAGC
Organism: Rhynchotus rufescens; assembly: GCA_032273925.1. NCBI lineage: Eukaryota > Metazoa > Chordata > Aves > Tinamiformes > Tinamidae > Rhynchotus > Rhynchotus rufescens. Next base: position 12,504 of record JAVCKT010012537.1, on the reverse strand, counting down.
AAGAAACTGTTACTTCATTTTATACGTGTAAAGTAATAGTCTCTTTGCATAGTCTCTTAAACACAGTTGACAACAGGAAGATAGCTAACTGTCTGGCTTTTCCATGGGTGCTGGAGTGTGAAAAGCTAATGATACCACATTTTTATGTGATACAAATATTAAATTTTTTAGAGGTTTGTTGACAATATTAAGCTGTTAAGTAGTAAAGGTTCATGAGTGTTATGTTGTTACTTTACGTTTTCATGTCATAATTGCAGTTTCAGTTAGAAGAACTTTTAGTATATGAAACTTTTATTTGTATAAAAGTATAAAGAGAGCTTTTTAGTGTATGAACACACATTTTCTGCCTTGAGTTACTGAGATATTGAGCTAATCTTGTTTGTGAAACAAGTGTGTTCAGATTCTGTATTCTTAGCATAAAACACACTAGATGAATTTCAGTTTGTTGGTGATATGTCAGAGGTGTTGGTATGTGGTCAGGTATTTTGTAAATGAACAAAAAGAGCATTCTTTGAAAGGCTTGAAACTGAAGCATAAGACAGAGACAGTAATGTTTTTTAGCAGTAGTTCAATTAAGAAAAGCTACCTCTTCGGACTGAAGAAAAGTGTCAGGAATTTTCCTTTTTAAGTTGTATTTAGTTTGTTTTTAAATACGTTGCAGGAAGAATAACAAATACAGTCACCTATGCAAAGAAAGGAAAAGGTGCAAAGCAAAGGTGAGTTGAACAGAAGTTAACACATTGTTGACAGTAGATGTACCTTAGATTTTCCCTTTCCTACAGGTGAAAAATTGGCTGGATTTCAAATCAAAAGACTTTCTGGAATATCAAAATGCCTTGTGAAATGCAGCGCTCCGAAATTTGCTAGAAGAACAAGCTTGTTTGAAAACAAAACAAAAATGCACTACCTTATCTGCTCACAGATCTGTGCACTTAACGTTTTATCATTGTATTTCAGGAACTGTTTTATAATCTTTTCAATTACTGCAGAGATTGGCCAAGAATCCTTGAGAGATTCTTTGGAAATATCTGAATGGCAGAAATATTTTATCTTCCCTATAACATGCTATTAAAATCCTTCACAAGTCTGGACATAATTCTTTATAAATAACTATCAAATACTTTCAATTTCCTTGTGCACAGTTGCAAAATCCCTTTGGAATCAAAGGTTATTTTTCAGAGTACTTTCTTACAGTTTGCCAGACTGCGTGAAACTTAAAAAAGTATTGCTTGGCAGAGCTTTTAGTATCGTTTCAAAATATTTTGAAATGCGTCAAAAACACAAACACAGCTGCTAACATGTCATAAGAATTGGTATGAACCTGAGCTCTGTAAACACACATTTGCAGCAAGGCCTGCCCTGCCTCCCCCTCGCTCCATCTGCGTGTGCAGCGCACCCAGGGAGAAGCTGCTCAGCAGTTAGACTGCAGCGTTGGACTGCGGGATCAGGCTTTATGGTTGGAAACAAAGTTAAATTGGCAGCATAGGATTGGTCTGGATTTTCTCTAGATACATGAGTACTGGGCTGTGGATTGAGATGTTGTGAGCTAACGCAGAAGAGGCTGCAGTCTCTTCATTTTGTAACTTCAGATACTTGTCCTTTTCCAGAAATTGCCGTAGTTGGAAATTGTGCAATAACTGACTGAGTTATTTAGGAAAATGCCAGTGTGGAAAGCATCATCTGAAATGAGCTGACTGTTTATATATTTTTAAAAGCTAGAGATATAATTATCCTAAATGCTGTTTTTTTTCTTGGTGCTTCCAATCTGCCAAATAGTGAATTTACCTATTCTAAATACTTGAAATGCTGAATTGTCAGATCCTATCTTTTATTTTGTTGTTAATTCTAAATCTCATTCTTTTGAGATCTCTTACTGTAATGAAAAACTGTAGATAATCCTTATTTATTTAATGGTAATCTCCTGATTTAGTATGAAATTTACTTCCCCTTCTAAATCCCTTTCTCCCAGTTCCAGTTTCCAAGGGTGAAATCATTCAAACCTGGACAGTCTACATTATGGAAGAAATTTCTGGTTTAGAATAATGCCATCATATGAGTCTTAATCATCTGGACAGTAACTATCACTGTATTTCTCATGTCTTCCAGTCTCAGTGTTATACCCAATTTGATTCCATGCCTGTTTGATGCCTCTCTAGAAATCAGCCTGTTATTTGGAGGCTGGTTTGGGGCACAGGGCTGTAGGCCTGAGCGCCTCTGTGCGCACCCTGGTCCTGCTCAGGCCCGAAGTGCAGGGCACCTGCAGTAGTGAGGGCTGCTGCTCAGCACCAGCTCGGTGGTTTTGGGTGGGCAGAGGCCCCATGCTGAACAGCCCTGGTTGCCTCGTGTAATGCAAAGGCAGATGCAGCCGTGAGCTTGCATTTATGCAGAGCAGGTTACCCAGATCCCATTCTGGAGACCTACTTAGAAAATCTCTGAAGTAAAACTTGAAGTGATTGTTAAGTGATGCAGTGAGGTCGCACAGCAGAGAGTCTTTGAAGAGGTGATTTACTGCCAAAATATTATTTCCAGTGTTGATGGATATGGCTGATTTACGAACAAGTGCTGAGATTTACATTCTAAATTTCTGATTTATAGAACGTGCGACTTAGGAGACAAATGACTGATTTACTGTAATGAAGCTGTAGTTATGGTTGTGTCAGTGTTGCTATTCTAAACTCTTAGTTTGAGATTTATAACTTGCTATAAAACTAGCTCTAATTGAAACTATTTTTTCTAAATAGTGTGGCCCATGTAAAGGCCTGAGAAAGGTGGAAGAAGAATCATTTAAGCCTGAATCTCATTTTGCCTCAGGAGTAGCAGTGTAGCAAGGTTTAATATGTTGAAGATGCTTCATGTCCAGTACCGCGATGGGCTTCATGTTGTGCTTGAGTCCTGAGTCCAAAGAGCGGTTTCTACTCTAGGTTTTCTCAATATAGCCTTGATCAGCCCCGAGATCAACGTAATGCACAGTAAGTGGTACCGAATCATTCTAGGGTCACGCTGCCAAGCCCTTGTTCCTGCTCTGTTCCTGCTCATTTCCTTAGAGCCCTGTCGCTTGGTCTCTCTGCAGCTGCTTGTGGGGCTGATGGTGTTGGGCAGCCCTCTCCCCTGGCCCTCGCAGCCCTTCTTCCTAACCTGTTGCTAATATCTGCACAACAGAGAATGTGTGTAATGGTTAAGGTTGTTTCTGTCTTTACCTTTTGTGTCAATGGGGGCATAATTTTGGCAATAAATTAATATTTTGAAGTGCAACCCTAGATAGCACAGAATAAGAAGAGCCCAGACAGTGCAGCCATACTGATGAAATATGGTTGCAGTGCTGCCTGTGGAGGCAAAAAACCTGCCTCAGCGCCTGTCTTATCCCGAGAGTAATTGTGGGAAGGTAGGAGGAGTCCTGCCCAAGGCCCTGGTGAGAATAGATTAAACCATCTCCCAGCAAATGTCTCCCTCTTTAATTTGTGTTATGGCCTTGGCAAGGGTGCAGGTGTGGCTGATTAAGCCGTTTGGGAAGTGCAGAAGACAGTTACATGGCCTAGATACAGAAGAGGCCTAATGAAGCTGCTTGTTAGTATGCTGCATGTGCTGGTGGAGGTACAGAATTGAGGTGCTGAGAAAGGAAAGTAGGACTTTTTTAATACACAGCTAGCGATTGACCAGTAATTCAGTTTAATTCATTATTTAGGTTTTTCAGTGTCTTTCCAGTCACTGGAAACCAACACAAAGACACCAAAACAATAATTTCTGTTGTGCGTTTGGCATGCCCGGTTGCTGAAGGTACTGAGGCCAGCAAATTGCCTCAGGTAGCATTAATAAACCCAGCAACACATTTGTTCTTGGCAGTGCAGGCAGTGAGCAGGTGCCATGTTGCCATAGGAGGTTCTGGAGGAGAAAGTCTATTATTGTTGAAATTGTTAGCCCCGGAAACTGGATTAATTGATGCAAATGTGGTGAGAGAACTTGGGCATAATTCTCAATAGTGTCTGAAAATAAGCTCAAATATTAGAGTTTTTTTTAGAAAGGGAATAAAAAAAGTAACAGTGAATGTGATTTAGCTCTCTTTTTAAGCCACATGCTTAATTTTTAATATTTAATGCCCTTTTGTTTCTGTTCCCCCAAAACGACTTAGTTTGCTGCCCCAAAACTGTTTGTGCTGCAAGTAGCTGGTGCTAGAGGCTGTTTCAGAGCAGAGTGAGTCCAAGTTCCTCGGGCACAATGCAAAGAGCTGTAAGTAGCTACAGTCTGATGCTCGTGGAGACAGGAGAGTCGGACCCATAGTCTGACTTGTGGGGCTCTTGTGCTACCATGTTCTCTTCTGCTCGAGTCCCCTTACTGCTCACTTGCCCATAGATTGAGCTTTGAGCACTTGAGACTGAGGTATTGATTGAGGTTTCGATACCTCAGTGCTCAGCTACCAAACACTGCAGCATTTTTGGGGCCGTGCCTGGTGCTTGCAGGGAGCTGCTGGAGCCAGCAAGTCCTGGAGAGTTTTCTTGGCCATTGTCACAGTCAGCTGTTTCCATTCAGGAGAATACTGAACTGCAGGTTTGGTAAGAAATTAATAGTATTTAACAGAATTATTGCCAATAGAAAATTGCTTCTTACAACTCCAAATGCCAGATGCATCATGCATTCCTGTTCTCCATTGGTTTTATTGTTGATGATGTTGAAAATATTTTTGAAACTATTATGATTTTTGTTTACAAGCTGTTAAAAATGGCACCAAAATTTTGTTAGAAATCTGGAAAATGTATAAAAACATTGTATAAAAGCGTTTCATAGTACAAATACTGTTTTGGATTTTCTTTAAACCACTTTGGCATTTTGAAGTAATATACAGAACTGCAAACTGCTGTAGTATTTTTGGCCATGTTTGTAGAGATGCGTGAGAAATAAGGCATACCGGCAAAATATCTTTTTCTTCCGATGAGCATCTTGGTGGCTTTTGTTACTGTTCATTTCCTAGAGACAACAGGGGTTTGTGCTTTGCTGAGTGGCCCCCCGAAAGTCACTGTTTTTGGTTATATTTGAAAGTCAGTGCCAAGCCAGGTTACAACAGGAGATTCTTCCTTTTATCACTGTAACATAATGTAATTTTCTTAGAATTCTTATTTGTTCTTGTTGTTATTTTCTACCATATAATTCAAATGGAACTTGAATATATCTTACCATTTCAACAGGGGTTTAGTATTACTTTCTAAAGGAGATCTTCAGTGCCAGAATGCAATAACTATATTTTGACTCAGTGGTATAGATACTTCAGTTAGGGAAATATGTGCTCTAATTTGAAGTCAGTCAATCAAGAAAGTTGGAATGATTTTTGCAAGATGTGATGAAATCAATGCACAGAAACATTTTATGTTTCATACTTCATTTAGGCTTATCAGTGTGCTTCACTGAATCATATTCTTTGCTATATAATTATGTTTCACCAGAACTTGCCAGCTGGGCAGACAAATCACTTGGAAATGTGAGGATTTGGAAATCTCTTTTCATTTAATGATCTGCATAGAAATCATTTTGAATGATTCCTCTGAGTTGTTGCTTTGCAGTGTGGGCAGGGTTTTCAACACTCTTTCCCAAATTATCCTAGCCAAAGTACAACTTAACCTTCACTTCGTAAAGCCACTTTGTGAAAGATTTATTACTGCACTCCAAGCAGTGCCAATAAGAAAATGAGCCCCCGGCTAAAGATCACCAATTCCGAGTTGCTTCTTCCCATTTCAGGGAGGAATAGCACTGTTCTGTGTTGATTTCTCAAAGGTTTCTAGTGAAGAATGATGGATGTAATAAAGTCTATTAATAGACTCTGGCATCTCTTGCATTTTGGATTTGATGTCCATCTCATAGTAAAGTACTAGCCCAGATTTTGACAATGGGATAAAACCAGTATTCTGACTAGTGTTGAATTCATTTAATGACATCAAAAGTCTTTTTTTCTTGTTTTTCTTCCCTGTCATAACAAACACAGCTTATTAAGGGGAAAGCTCTCTGCAGCTTCTTGTTAACTAGGTTAACAGGTGCTTCAGCTAAGCTGTCCTCACGTCGACTGCGTGTGCATGTGAAGGGCATATAATTTTTCTTTTAATTTAGCAATAAATGTAGTTTCATGGAAGTGTGGAGCTCATGTAGGAGCAGGGTTTGGTTCTAGCCTTACTGCTGTGCTAATGATGCTTGTTTTGACTTTCACAATTCCTCGTTTTCCAGCAATCCTTGTGTAGCTCTGTCAAAATTAATAGGATTTCTAACCTGCAGCATTGACCCCTTTCTTTGTCGGTCCTTTGCACTGACTCTAATCCTCTGTATCTCTCTCTGTGATTTCATGCTGATTTTCTTTTCCTTCATAGGCTGGCATTTTGAAATGTGCATGAAATGACAAGACGGTTGGGTTACGTATATACACAAGTGAGGTACAGATAAGACCATCAAACTCGCATAGGCTTAAGAGCTGTAAGCAAGGCTTGAGATCTGGTCTTTAAAAAATCATATACCCCAGGCGGGTATTCATACAGAAATCGGAGAATGCAGAGCTGCTGTAATATAGTGACAACTTCTGAAAACTATTCTTATTCTCTCAAATCAGTCATGTTGACATCTCCAGTAACTGATTAGAATTATTTATACCAGACAATCTTGGCAGTTTTCTGTGCAGAATAGGGGAGATGGATACTCGTGTCTATTTGGTTTCTGCCTTGACACAAATTGCACTCAAAATCCAGGCGGCTGCTGGTTTGGGGGTCAGCCCACACTCACACTGTCTGTCCTGGTGCCTGTTATCCTTGTGCTGGGCTGCCTGGGAAACATGGTGATTTGGGCACAGCTCAGTTGTTGCCAGTCAGTCCTGATCTATTTGGAGTAGTTATCAGTGATGAATCAGGCCCGTGGGTGAACAGAAGAAGGGAGAAGACTGGGAGACCATGACTTTGTACAACAAAATCAAGTAAAAATTCAAAGATAACAGCTGTAATGTGAAGCTGTAGGACTCCTAATTGATGTGTGATTTGATTTCCTTCCAAGTCCCATGGAAGCTGCAGCGTGTCATCACACATTGCACGCTTACAGATGTGCCCTGCAATCAAGGTAGGCCCTTCATGGAGCAGAGCTGCTGCCAAGGGAGCAGGCCTGGGGCTGGGGCTGCTCCTGGCTGCTGCCTGCATGGGGGGAAAGGAGCAGGGCCCCTAGGCCGAGGTGCCCGCCTGGCACCGGGAGCTGCAGCACAGGGTTCTATTGCAGCTCTAGAAAGGAGAAGGGACCATTTCCTTTCGTCTCCTCAGATCTGGTATTAAAGTTTCACCAACAAAAAGGTGATGAGATGAAAAAGAGAACAAACTGCCAAGTAATGTGTCAAAGGAGCAGAAGTGCAGGGAAACAGTCATACAAAAGATCTGACTGGTCATTCACGTTTTAAATAATCCCACAGACACATGGATCTCTTGCTTTTTTGCATTTACCTGTGTATTTCAAAAATCTAACTAATATTATTAGATACGTTTGGTGTCTGTAGCCACGGTCAAACCTGCACAGTTAATTGGAGCAGGAAGGCCTTTGGGTGATGGTGCAATTTGTCCAAATTGGACAATGGCGCAGTGTCCTGCCTTGACTCATCTTGGAGGATGAGTGCGCCATGAATTCTCCTTCACTCCAGTCTAGTGTTTGAAAGCAGTTATTAAATGTTTTTAAATCTTTGATTATGCTTAATCACAGCAACCCTTTTGTGTGTTCTGGCAGCAATTCCTTTGTGACAGGCTATCATGATGTGAAGAAAATGCATGATCAAATATATGTATTTTTCAATAATGATGTAAAATCACAGTTAGCGCAGTCTATTTACAGTGAGATTTAACTCCCTTGACTGCAGTAGTGCCAGAGTTTCAGCCATTCAAATTGGATTTCAGCCCTGTAGGATATCAGGCAGTGAGGATGCATAGATTTTCATTTCTCAGGGCCTGGTGGTCATAGCTAAGAAAGTCAAACAGGACCCGTGGGGAGGTAAGCTTGAGGAAGGTCCTACAGGCACGTAAGAGAGCAATCTTTCTGAATTCCAGGCCTTACTTCATTCCCCTTATAATCCCCTTTTTGTGGATCCTTTTGTAATTCTCGCACACCCAAAAACATTTGTATAGCTGTGTTACTTGTTTAAAAAGGAAGTACCTTTCGATGAGAATGTCACTATCTATTACTCTTTAAAAAACTAATTGTCAAAGAAGGTCGTCTTTAATGGCAGTCCTTATTACTTCATGTGTTTAAGAGTCTTTTTACCAAGAGGACGGGTGGGCAAAACTGTAAATCCAGCTCTTTTGTCCTGTCCCCACTGGTAATGAAAACACCTCTTAAAATACGCAGTAATCCAGTGTAAATGGATGTTGTAATTGGGAGTTTACAAAGCCATTGTAATTGGAGTGTAAATTTTTGCTTTATAATGCTCTGGTGATGTTCGTTCCACTAATCACAATATCCCACTGATCTGAGTAGATTTTGAGAATAAATCGCTAATCCGGTAGCAGGCTGCGTTGGGAAAGACATCCCTGCCAGCAGTAGATTTAAGTGGATTATTTTCCGTAATCGCAGTGTGTGGTTGCTGTGACCGCGAGATGCGCTGCCTTCGGAAGAGCAGGGACATGGACTTCCTCAGCTGTGGGTGCTGATACAGATACCCATGAGAAAAATAAAAGGAAACTACTCCTGGGATGGTAAATCTCTTTTAATTGCGTAGTGGTGGATCACAGACAAAATTGCTGTGTGTCTCTTTGGTGAAAATAAGCACTGAATTTAAATTCTTGTGCTTATGGGTTTGGCAACTATTTTGTGATTAACAGACTATAGATAATCCTGTATTTTTTTTAAAGCAGACTAGAAATAAATTGCATTATGTCTCTCCCAAATATGAAAGTTGCTAGAGGAATCAAAATCTGGAAAATGTGAACATGCCCTGTGTGGTTTTTGTTGGGAGCCTGCATTACATGTATAAGTTTGCATGGTATATAGGGTAACTGGAATCAATTTTTCTTGCAAGAACCCTTCTTTGTAAGTGAATTTGGAACATTTTTGTAACATTTGAGACTAGTTGTCATGGAAACTCAAAGCTCAGTGATGTTTTTCAATAGTGCTGATTGGTTAGAAAAAATATTTTGACACCATGTTATTTTCATCTTGAAAACTTGGTTAAAAAACATCTTAACATTGTTGTGTAAAGTCAAGAGCATAACACAGGAGAGGCAGTCATTTAACGCAGCTGTCATGATAATATATTACCTTTTTACTACAATTTAAAAAATGGATTATTGTTGCTATGGAATCAGATAACAGGAAAACCCTCCATGACTGCTGGAGTACTTTCAGCAAAACAGGGTAACTTGCTTATTTTGACTGCAGAGCTGTTTTGTATCGGCTCCGCTTTTTACACCTAGCATTTTGATGTGCTCGTCCTCCCTGTTACATGTTAGAATAGTTTTAATGGAAAAGTAAACTTTCGGTTTACGACTTTAATCCAATACTGTGTTTTTTTTTCCTTTTTATTTTTAACTACAGTTGACTACAGCTCTGCTGTAGAGGTCTGCTGGGTGTGTTGAAGCAGTTGTACTTGTGAGTCCCTTGTTGGTCACACTGGGGAGACACTGTGCTGGGACTGATGGAGCTTGGAATGTGACCTTGGTCCACTTAGGCCAAGGCATTTATTATCAAAATACATGTGTTTTTTAGAAGAAATACAGTATCAATATCTAGAAATTAGAAAGGGTGTGGATAGGAGACCCTGTGGTCCCTAGAGCTATAGGAATTGCAGTTTCAACTCTTGTAGGATTTAATCAGGAGGTTGAAGAGTTGTAATGCCCAGGTTAGCTGTGGGCTTGGTGTTACTTGCTGTTTAGATTTTGATTTAGTAAGTTGGTAATGTGGTGCTCTGCACAGTAAGCTAGCAAGCTGTATTCCCCCTTTAGCCAAGGGAGAATGGAAGCACCGAGAAGTGAACGCTCACGTCCTGGTTGGGAATTGAGAGAGGAGCTCCACGTTTGGTTTCCCATTCTGCTGCTGTAGCACCGGGTGAGCCCAGTCTGTGTAAGCACAGGGTGTGTACATGGGTTCTAGGACTGATTCCTGTTCAAACCGTTCATTCTCAGCAATACTGCCACATTTTACCACACTGAAAATGAAGCCTGTCCCTGTGCTGTCACAAATCCGGTTTCTGGAAGTTGCTCTGTTGTGTCCTGCTTTCCCATCGTCCCAATGCAGCGTGCTTCCCGGCCTCCTCAGGATTCTGCACAGGTACAGCACCGGCACAGTTATGCTTTTTCCTAATTATTTGTTAGGTGGGAATAGCTCTCTTCAGATTCAACACCTTTACTCATAAGCTTGTTAGGATATTGGCTGTGAGAAGGCAAAATATTAGGTAGGATTCTGTACCTTCCTAAGATCCCAATTAGTAGTAAGAAATGCCTTTTTTTCTTTTTTTCTTCCATAAAGGATTTCCCATGTAGAGGAACAGGAATAGTTTTTTGGATATGATTATAAGTATTTTTTTCATTATTTATAAAATGGAAATACTCTACACTATGTGGCCATACCAGCAGAGCTGAGGTTGGCTGAGGTTGCCTAATGTGATGTAGAAGTGATGTTATTAACCCCGCAGTCTAAATTTTTCACCTGCACTTCACCCATGACATATTATTAATGTACTGTCTTGTAAGGTAAAATATTGCCAAGTTTGGAAACTACGTTCCTTCAGATGAGTTCTTTTGAGGTTTTTCTCTGATCTTTTTGTGATTTTTGTCATGCTCTGATATATAATTATATGACTAACATCTTTGAAACTTGCAGCATTTGGCTTGCTGTTAAATTTGCATAATGAAGAAGCAAATGAAATGCAGAGGATGAAATAAAAGCACAAAGTAGGTCCTAATCTAGTTTAATAATATATTTTAAATTATTATTTACCATTGCTAATAGCCCGCAGTAAAAATTTATAGAAAAGCGGGAAATTGGAAGCACAGAGGAGTAGAAGATGGAGCATACAGAGCAGAGCTGGGCTTGCTTGCTAGAACACCTGGATTCCATTTCATCCCTCATGTAAACAGTTGAAAATACGATTTGTTTTAGGGTGCATCTTCCCCCTTACATCAGGACTGTAATTTGTCTCATGGATTAACTCTAAGCATTAGGCAAGAGGTATAGAATAAATACACCGTGAGCTTAAGAGTAAAGAGTTGAGCACCCACAGCTTTGTCACAGTGAAAGGGCTGTAATGCATATGTTTATGGAAAATATAAAAAAAAGACTGAAATACCCAAGACTCAAGAGTACATAAACTCCAGATAGCAGCAGTGTAGACAGTGGTTGGCAAGACAGGCCTCGTGAGCGAGTCTGCCGGCTCCTCTCTGGCTTCCCAGGGTGACCCTTCTACCTGCTTGTGTCTTTCATACAGAGAAGACAAGAAAATAATAAATATTTCATCTATCAATGTATTATAGGGTGATGAAAAGAAATTTCATGAAAAATTCAGTATTTGCTAATCTTTGAAAGAAATCAAGCTACTAATAAAAGCAACATCCACTTTTTTGACTGTCTTAGTAAAAGGGGAATGCGTGTCAATTTTATACTAAGAAATTGGGCACAAGGTGGAAAAAAACAAACTAAAAATCTCCAAAGTCCACAAATCCAAGGGTTCTGTGAAGCAATCTGCTAAGAAATTCCTTAAGGTATTTTTATTTTGAATATTATGGCTATAAAGTTAATCCTTGTTTACAAATGAAAACTATTCTTATGTAGTACTGTCAGAGCATTAGAGAAATCATGGATCCTCTGGTAGCACGAACGTTTGTATCTCCACATTCAAATCATTAGAAAAAAAAATGTAATAGGAATGGAATGAATCCTAAGGAAATAGTTGACTTCTAGTGAGACTTAGGAGACTTGAAGGTTTGTTTATTGAGCCAGGAAAAGGTTGGAAGGTTTGAAGGGCAGGGAGGTGTTGTGTGGAAGAAGGATGCAAGCAAGGGGAGGTGGAGGAGCAATTATATATGTCTCCTAAATGGAGAGCACTACCTGTGGAGTGGTGTTCTTGGGAAATAGCCAGGGCAGAAATGGGAAAAAAATCTTGGAAAAAGCATAAAATACATCTTAATAGTTGATTATAGTCCTCTGCTAAACCATCTGGAGAATGTATCTCTCACAGGAACTATAATCATTTGTGTTAATGCTTGACTTTATACCTTTTTTTTGGCTTCAATTTAGTTATTTCCTCCTTGTCTTTACTATGCTTTTTGCTGGAAGTTTGTAATCTGCTTGGAATGATTCTGTTCGGTCTTAGAGATTTCTTTGGAAATAGGAAATTCTCAACAATGCAAAGGAAATCAGTTTGCTTCTAAAAAGATCTTTCTTTCGTAAAAGTAAATGATAGTTTGCAGAAAACAGCTCTTTGATTTAAGCTTTCTGTAGCATTTTTAGAAGATGTAAAAAATAAAATTTAAATAACCTACTCTTACCAGCTCTTAAGGTTTCATAATATTGATCAAA
>JAVCKT010012536.1:18186-35767 GCA_032273925.1 Rhynchotus rufescens | reverse complement strand
CCAACCCTCACATTTCCCACTAGACCATCTCTGTTTGTTAGTATCAGGTCTAGCAGCACCCCTCCCCTTGTTGGCTCACCAACCACCTGCATCAAGAAGTTATCTGCAATGTTCTGCAGGAACATGGCTGTGTGATTATCCCAGACAGACATGAAGGTGGTTGAAGTCCCCCATGAGAACCAGTGCTTGTGATCAGAAGGCTTCTTGCAGCTGCCTGGATAAGAAGGCCTCATCCATTTCCTCTTCCTCATCAGGAGTCCTGTAGTAAACTCCCACGACAGTGTCACCCCTATTGGCCTGCTCCTTAAGCCCCACCTCCAGGCTCTCAACTTGCACCTCATCCACCCGAGTGCTGAGCTTCATACATTCCAGTTGCTCTCTTATGTAAAGAGTGAGTCTGCCACGTTGCCTTCCTGGCCTGTCCTTCCTGAAAAGCATAAAGGCCTCCATGACCACATTCCAGTCATGAGAGCTGTCCCACCATATCTCAGTAATTGCAATCATATCACAGCCCTGCAATTGCACACAAATCTCCAAATCCCCTTGTTTATTCCTCTGCTGCATGTGTTTACATAGAGGTGTTTGGAGTTGGGCTCCCAATATGCCTCTCATTCTTGCTGGGGCAGCTGCAGCTTGACCATGTGAGCCTTCAGGAGTTCTCATGTTTTTCCCTTTAGCTTCTCCAGGCTTAGGGCATCCTTCACAGCCTCTGGAGTTAGGCTGCTGTGAGTGGCATGATGGACCATCGCCTACTTTATCACCTGCTTCCCTAATGATACCCCACCCCCCTTGAACCTTGTTTAAAGCCTTCTCGATAAGTCCTGCTAGCTCATGACTCAAGACCCTTTTCTCCCTTTGAGAGGCATGAATCCCATTAAATGTCATCACACCTAGTGCCATGTAAGGCTTCCTGTTGCAGAAGAAACCAAAGTTATGGTGATGACATCAGCTACGGAGCCATGTGTTCATGGATTATATCCTCCTATTTATTTCTATATTGCTGCCAGCACTGGATAGATTGGAAAAGAAAATGACCTGTGTGCCCGAGTTCCTGATTGTCTGACCCAATTCCCTAAAGTCTCTTTTGATTGCCCTCAGGCTACGCATTGCTGCTTCTTCTCCTCCCACATGTAGGATCATCAATGGTTAATAGTCCGCGAGTTGAACCAGGCTGGGAACTTTCATGGTGATAGCCTATGTCATCCAAGCCAAAATAGTTAACACAGTTTATCTCATCTTTCTTACTTCTTTCTTATTTCACTGAGATATATTTAATACTTTATTTCCCAAGTGTAATTTACTGACCTGTTCCTGCATTTGGGACCAACTCTGCACATGGTTCTTTCTGCCATTAAAATATTGGTTAAATTTTATTAGTAACAGTGAAATAAATTCTAATTACATCTCTAGAGCTTCTACCATCCGGGAATGATGTGACTCCCTGCAAGTGTAGTACATAGCTAGTTATGGGCATAGACTGCTAGATATTTGCCCTGCAAAATTTTGTGCATGAATTCTTTCAAAAAATATGCTTCCCCTCCCCCACAAAAAAACACTTTTGTACTACATATCACTGTATATTAATGATGGTTGTCTACACTTTCTAATTTTTGGGTAGCTTGAAAGGATGTTTGTTTCAAGTTTGCTGTTGTTGCTCGACATTCTCTTGAGCATGGAACCACTTTGCTCTGGTTCTTTCATTTACTCATATATACATCTTAATGTAGTAGTGTTGAGAACAGCTTGAAGTCATTGTTCTTGCCTTACAAATGGGGGGAAAGCTGACTTTTCCTGTTCATTTTCCAAATGTCACTTCATAAATTCAGCTGGCCTGTGACCACTGAAAAATTCCTGTTTAGGCTTTGCTCTTCACTTATTTTCATAAACAAACTTCTAAATTCATTTTGTGTCTAGTACAAATGTAAAGTGAATAATTCATGTTTCGTACTGATATTTTTTCTAATGGCCATCAGCCAAATTTATATTGAAAACTACTTTAAAACCTATTTTCCGATGCTACATTTTAGCATATTCAATTTGTTGTGCAAAAAGCAGACAGTCTGAGTTTCCCAAAGATGAAGCTGTAGCAAAGCACTTAATTTCCCTGACCATTTGAGACCTAATTGAACCTTAATTTTTAAAAACTTTTGATTATATGTTATTAAATATATGTGACAGTTCCACTCAGGTAATGAGACTGATATGTTAATAACTTGTAAAAACTCATTTGCATTTCAACGGCATCTTTGACTTCTTTGACATCTTGGCATTTATTTCAAGGTTTTGAATTTCTGAAATTGATAACCACACATCAGTGTAGATCTTTCATCCTGGTGAAAGGTTATGATGTTTTCCCCAAAGAAAATATGCCCCACATTTGATTAACAGATGATGCTGTGAGATATTTTATATGTGTATATATATATAAAGGCTCAAGAAAATGTTTATCTAGTTATTTGTTTCAAAGTATAATGAGATCATTATACTTCATTGCACTACCTTTTTTTCAAAGCAACTGAAAAACAAGAATCATGTTAGCACAAATTTTTGAAAGCATTTCTTCTGAAAGGGTGGATTCTTCTGTTGGAATTTTATATTTCCTTATCTTCAGTAAGGCCAGACTTTAAAGGTCTGAAAGCAGCTCCCATTGATTTTCCTGAGAGTCCCTAATCAAGCATCCAAGAAAGAAATTTGAACCTAAATAGGGATTTCCAGGGCAAGGGGGATTTGTCTGGGCAGTTTGCTGCAGAAGGAAGAAAGCTGTATTCTTTCCACTCTTGAAAGGGAGCTGATGAAAGAAACAGAAGGAGTGGCCTGGGAAAAAAAAATGCAAGTAAAAACAATATACCTTTTGATAGAGCTAGTGCTGCTCTGTGCTAAGAGCAGCATTGAGATGGCCAGCACTCACGCTCTTCCAACCTCCCGTCACCAAGAGCTCCCATGCACTGAATAAACTACTGCTCAGAAAGAAAACCAGAGGGGAGAAAAACTGCCAGGTGAGAGAAGATGAACAGGTCTTGCACTATCTATCTCAAACGGCAGAGAAATTACAGGATGGCACCTCACGGCGCGTGCTCAGCTACTGCACCTGTTTGCCTTAGAGCAAGAACAGAGCATGCCTGTAAAAAACAGGAGAAAGAAAAAGACTCCCAAAATGTCACCCCAGAGCTGTTATTTGCCCAGAAAAACGATGAGGGAAGACCTAGCATGGGGGAGACAGCGTGCCGAGTGCTGCACCAAATCTCATCCTGTTGTGGGTCAGACACGGCAGATACGCTTGACTCTTAACCTGCAACGGGCTGCAAGGAAGTTGTCCCAGAGAAATCTTCCTCTTACATTTTTTTAGAGATCATTTTTGGCTTTTTTTTTTTTTCAACCACAATCCTAACCAGGGGGGTCTATGCTGTAGATTCCAGATTCAGACTTCTTGATAAAAGTCTCTATCCTCCCACCTAAGCCTCACCAAGCCAATAACCCAGTTTCAAGTGAGCCTGTTATTTTTGCTAATAGTGTTTTAAGGAATCTTTTATATTTAGCATGGTTGTATTAAAAAGGGCTGTTTATCTCTGTTCTTTTTAATGCAATGTGGGGAAAGTGATTAAAAGTCAAAATAAGATGGAATATTTATTATTTTACCCATCTGTTACTTTTTTTTTTTTTTTTTTTTTGCATCTTTGGACGGAGTGTAAAATAGTTTGCATTAATTAATTCAAATGATTCTCTGTTGTACTATCCAAGCATAATGTGTAATATTTGCAGCCTGTTTCAACTCTCAGAATAGGTGACAATAAAAAGATACAAAAGATTCAAATACATTTGAGCAGGTGTAGTGATAACCAGTAGAGGATATTTTAAGGGCAGAGGGTTTTTTATTCCTTCATTTCCGCACATAATTGCCTTCACATGAAAAAAAAATAAATAAATAAAACTCTCCAAAAATAATAATAGAACTTCTTGGTTGCTATGCACAGTTAGGCTGGAGACAATGTGTTCCTTGTACTGCTTGCCCCTGCCCTGGATGACAGCACGATGTCTTTGATAGTCGATTTCCAGTAGGTAACCTTGTTACTTTGATGAAATGTCTTTGAGAGGTAGGCTCGTGGTAGAGCATTTTCTAGTCGTACTCTTATAAAATAAGAATTTTAAATGAAACAAGAATGTAAGCTTCTTGCTTTTTAGGGCTAGGGAAAGCTTTCTATCATTCCAGCAGCCTATAGATTCCATGCATATCCCAGTGAGAAGCAATTATCCTCTTAACTAGGGGTTCTCTCTCCCCCCAACACTTTATTTAATATATTTTATTTTATTTTATTTTATTTTATTTTATTTTATTTTATTTTATTTTATTTTATTTTATTTTATTTTATTTTATTTTTTATGTATTTCATATAATTTTATTTCATTTTATATCCTTCCATTTCATATCATAGATCTCATTTTATTTCATAGATTTCATTTTATTTTATTTCATTTCATTTCATTTTATTTTATTTCTTACTGGCTCATTCCCAAGCTGTGTCCAGCAGCCCAGAGCAGAGAGCAAGACATATCACCACAGCTCCCCATATGCCACAGCCGGTCTCCGGATTGCAAAAAGGGAAGGAAGATCCCAGTAGGACATTAGCACAGTGATGAGTGTCTGACATCTGGGAGTCAACAGAGCTCTGGTTTGTGTTATAAGCAGAGTCACATTTCACTATGTGGCTTGTGCCAACTCACTGCTTTTTAGTCATCAACCTTACTGTTAAATTGTGTAAAAGTAAAACCTCACAGAAAAGCAAGTGTTTCATCCAAGTTGGATTTTCTCCAGTAAATAAGTTTTTTAAAGGTAATTTGTTTGAGGCTTGCCATTATATTCAGGAGGGATTTGTCAAATCTTCCTCCTGTCTCTTTTTTGTAATTTTAGAAACTCCAGCTAGGGGAACTTACAGCTAAACTAGTTACTCAGCTTCATGGGGGAGCAGGCTCAAGGTCTGCAAGTACCAACAGTTTCACTGAGATTGTTTCATGCGGCTCTAATACAAAGTGATGAGCAAAGACAACATCAACTCTTGATTAAAAAGAAATCCACTTATTTAACATTCACGTTTTTTACCATCAATTTAGCCTCCAAGCAGCTAGTGTGAAAGCAGATGCAGCATTACATGTCTTAGTGGTATGCGTTAAGCCCTTGAATGCTTTAGTTTTAATTTGGAGCTCGAGTTTGATCTAATTTAAAGTTTTGCACTTTTATCGCTATAAATTGGATAACACCAATGCCTAGTGCTATATCAGATATGCTTTTAAAATGAGGTTTATATTTTCAGTTCTTGTCATAGGGTCTGTGTTTGCAGTCCTAGTGTGACAGTGGTAAAATCTGTCCCCATTCCAGCCACGAATCTGAAAGTTAAATTTCTGGCCATAGGAAGTACTGGGTTCTGGTAAAGCAATTAGGGATGTTAGCTTGCCAAAATTAACTCGTCATGATCATGGCAGAGGGCATTTTACTTGGAATTATTTTTCTTCATTAACTCAAACTTCCTACTGTTTTTCCACAGAAACTGATGGAGGCTTCATATCACTGCAGCCCTAAAGCATCTTTCCTGACCATGACAACTAAAACAGCTGTGAGAAACTATTTCAGTTTGTGTGTGAGTGCATTTAATCATTGTATATTAACCACAATGTATTCACAGTAGAAAGCTTTTCTGAGTGGCTAGCATTTTTGCATGCAAATCCCTTCTTTTAACTTGCAGACCTCGCCTGTGCGGAGGATGGAGCTGGAGTCAGGCTGAGTCTCGGGAAACAAATTCCCACAGGAGCTGCACGCACCCTGTCACCTGCCCTGGGGGTAAGGAGCACTTCCCTGGCCTCTCAGTCACTGACACTGTCACCAAGAAGCACATGCATGCAAAACCTGGACAAAATAAAAACCTCTGGCAAAGCTGAGCACTTCGATGCTCTCCCCACTGTCCCCGTAGAGAGAAGGGCAGAAGGGGAATAAATTATGAATGGCAGATGTTAGCTGTGGTGCTGAACTGGATATATGTGGAAGAGCTAGAACAATGAACTAGAGTTAAAGACTAAGAATTAAAGACTACAAATATAGTTTCAACAAATGTATATATACATATACAAATGCATTTCACTAGTATGCTTGATTTCCTATTTATGCTATGCATACTGTTATTAAAACTCTAATATGAAATGTTCTTTTTTAAAAAAAAAAGCAGGTATGTTTTGTCAGGATCATTTCAAAACAGATTTTTAAAAAATATATATATATTTTAGGCAGAATTAAGCACTGGCTGAAGACTAGACTACCATGCAATTGTAGGAGGCCAAATAGTAGCAACTTTACTACCTGTCAGAAGAGCCATAATTGCCCCTGTGTGAGCCTGGCTGAGCTGGGAGGTGAAGTAGGTTACCTCAAACCTCAGTAACACGGGGTTAAGATAATATAGTTAGAAAGAGGTTTCAACCACTGTGTTCTTGCTCATCATTGGGGAAGGTTCTAGCAAATGAAACCTTGGGTTTGGTTGCTGAGCAGCCAGGCAGGAAGTCATGAAGCTGTTGTATTTTGGTCCCCTTCCCTCATGAGCTTTCTTGGTGCTGCTGTAATTGGAGGGGAACTGACTTAACTGTTGTGCAGGTCTCGATTATTGTATTGCACACACAATACTTTGCTTACAGTGCATTAATTCATATAGGGTTCACTTGCCCTCGTCTTTCTGGTTTGCTAATGTTTTCTCTGTTGCTTTTTGGTCAGCTGAGAATATCTTGCTTGGTATTCTACACAAATTTATTTAGGTACACCAGTTGTCTCTGAGGGAATCTATGGAAAATAGGTTTTCTGGGAGAATTGCTCTTGTAACTCTCTGAAGGAATTGTATCTCTTATGTGATCCAAAGCTCAATCTGGGTTTTCCATTTTATTTAAACAAACCATGATCTCTGCATATCAGAAGCCACATTTCAGTGGGAGACTTGATCAAACACGACTAGTATGGCCCATTACAGTAGGCACTATGGTCCTTTTAATCAAAATTACTTTGGAAAGCTATTTGTCACTTGAAATGAAGATTGATATATTCTGAATGGACTTTTAAAATAAGGAAAATAAAAGAGCCTATGATTCATTTCCAGAACTGGAAACTACCCAGGGAAGATTGTAAGATCTTGTGTAGAGTGTGTTCCCACTTGAATATCATATAAGATGTTATATTTTTTACCTTAAACACTTGCTCATAAAAAGTTTAATAAACAGCCTGACAGAGGAATTTATTTAAAAAAAAATGTCTAATGGGACATAAAAACTGTTTTATCATAGATGAACAGAGCATCCCTTCAGAGTAGAAACATTGCATTTGGTTTATTTTACTATCAGTTTGGATGTAATTTCATTAGGATTGCACCAAGTTTGCACTTAGTTCATCTTTATCTTCACTTTTTTTAACATAAGAAGAGAGAACAAAGCCACTAATATCTCCACCTCATGTTTTCCCCAGCTTGTAATGAAATACCAGGAGACTCATAAGAAATAGAAATAAATGTCTGCACAAAAACGGTATGTATAAGTAGGCAGTTGTATGATCGAGTCATTTTTTTAACTCAACTGTCATATAAAAAATTGTATAAAGCATTCAAGATTCTATTCTAAAATCTATCAAGCATCTTCCCAACATGTAAACAGCAGTTCAGATCCACCTTATGCTATAAATAATAAAATAGGAGCAATTTTTCTCTCATTACAGTTTTTTAAAAAATTGCAAACTCTATGAAATAAAGCTTTAGCACCTATATTCTGAAGGTGTAATCCTACAAGAATAAAAATTCTGTTAAACTTGAATAATTTTTGCCAACAAAGCAGTTATTTTCATTTTTTTCTTGCAGTCTGAAAGTAAGAGATGAAAACTTTGATGAAAAGAAAGAAAATCAGGAAAAGTATCCCTCATGGTTGCAGCTGTACTGGTTGCAGCTGCACTGGTTTCATTAAACCTTCTAAAATCAGTGTTTATAGAGCCATTTTTAGAACATCTATTTAAAAGCTGCTGGTGAGGGGCCAGCATGAACTTTAGACTAGAAAGTGAGCAGAATTACTTGATCTGGTTTGAGAAGAGAGCAAATCTGGGGTTTGTAGTAGAGTCTGGGCATTATCCAAAGGGCAAATGTACTTTAGAATTTCTGTAACCTTAAGTGGGTCCAAAGTAACTTGTGTCTGGTCAAGGAATCCCTTTACGGAGCATGTTTTCCTTGTTTGACACATGGAAAACATCTGCTTTTGGAGTTAAATACAGCCTTTTTGGTGTCCACTGTCAGATATATTTATGAATGTATATATTTACAACAGTGATTTGCTAGTTTTGGTGGGGGTCAGGGTTGGTCCAGGACAAGTAGTTCATGACTGAGTCACCCCTCTCACCTCTCTCATGCCTGAAAGCAAAGCTAAAATTAAATCTGGGGAAAAAATGCATCTTTTAGGACAGGGACATGATGTATTCCCCGTATTCTCAATAACAGTAGCTAGAGGTTATTTTTGATGTGATTGTTAAATCCTTATGCTTTTTAAGGTCGTACTTTGCAACAAGGAACTTTTTATGAACAAATTGTAAAACATGAATGGCTATTTTTACCAAAATGGCTATTTTTATGGTTAACTAGCTTTTATAGCATACCTCCAGACAGGTTACTTATTCCTACCTCCAACTACTGATTTTATTTAAGTCTTCATGGCAGTTTTCTGTCATGAACTGTGAAACCTCATGACTTGTGGCTGTTTGTAACTTTGAAACCTTGTAAACATGCACAGGACTTAATGTTCATGCATGCAGTACACCGAATTATTTAAATTTCTTGTAATCACTTATAACTGGATATAAAACTGGAATATTATAGTACTCTGGATGTACTGAACCACCTGAGATTCACCCTAAAGATTCAGTGAAAATGATGGAATTGTGAAGATCACTAAATCTAACTGTTAATAAAATCTCTGATTTTGAAACATCCTTCAAATTCTGTATCAGAATCTTTCCAAGTGAAAACAAAACCAGAACTCCTCTCAAATACAATATAAAGTGTTGTTTTGTTACAAAATTCTCTTAATTTTTCTATATGAGAAAATAATATTTTAGATAACTAGACCGCAATGTGATAAATCTTATAGGTATTAATTAAAGCAATGATTGTGGTTCCCATCTTGAACTGGAGAAGAGAAAGGATCGCCTATTGGACAGCTGGGCTTGAAAGATGAAATCTTTTGCCTGCTTTTGGACCTAAGGTAAATCAGTTGGGCTGGGATATCTCTGATCCAACTTTGATCTAATATTAAGTTGTCTAAGTTTGAGCAGATGACTTTGCATTTCTGTGGCGATGAAGGGAGAGAAGTGATGATTCAGAGGGTTGTTTAGTGCATGAGCCTGGGACACATATAATTTCAGCTACTCAAATTATGACAACAAGCATTGTACTTTGTTATTCTGGCTCATAGGATAATGGCATTTCTTTACTTCGCAGAGAAGCTGTGTAGGTAAAAACACTAAATACAGAGAGATAATCAGTGACTATGCTGTTGGAGTCTGTATCCAAATATCTAAAATGGATACACAAACAATTTTTTTGCAAGACATTCCCAGATAGGAAAGTACTTTGAAGGGATTCTGGGATTTGGTTCTCTTTTGTCTTTTTTTTAATGCTGTTCAAAGTATGAGATGAGCTTTAATTGAGTGGGAACTTGGAAGAAGTTCCCTTTATTAAAATAATTAATATTACTTTAACCAACATTAAATAATTAATATTTCTTTAATACTGAGAGAAAAGAAATTTACTACTTAAACCCAGATTATGAATTAACTGCTTTTATGGGAACTTAAAAAATCTAAGGAAAGATGAATGTCTATGATTTATTTAAGAATGCTAGTCTGAAGTTGCTGAGCTATTGTGGACTAACTCACCTGAAAGTGGGGAAAATGAATTGATATCACTAGCTCTGCAGTAATGCGGTTGACCTTGTCCTTATTATTCACATACCTGATAAATTCATGAATTCACAACGGCTAAAGAAAATTCCTCATGTCAGATTTATAGTAATGCAAAGGAGATCACTGTATTCACAGAAAGCTGTATTTTTAAATTTAGATTAAAACTGTGTAGAAAAAATAGTTTGTGTACATTAATTTAATTTCTCATCATTTTATTACCATTTTTTTGATATTTCTGTAAAGTTATGCATGGTGTTCCAAGAAAACCTCTTTTTCTAGTTAGAATATTTTTAATAGGCATAGTTACTTGTCCTGAACATGAATATTCATAGCAACAAATTTTGATTTCACAAGGAAATTCTAAGTATGTATAAAGAATTTTAATATGATATTCTTTATATTCTGAGGAGAGACCTATGCATTTTGGATCTTTTAGTAGGTTGGAATGCTTAGTAGTTTGGGGAAAAGATGATAGATGTAAATTGAAAATTAGATGACATATTTTACTGTCATGTCACTAAAGTTTTGAATGACGGACGTCATTTGGAACAGACTTTATTCCCAAGGTCCACAATCAAAATAATCAATAAAACATATTTACTTCTTGGCTTGCTTTGTTTGAAGAAAATGGAATTTCTGTCTCTCATCTGCAACTGTGCAACTCCTGGTTGCAGATGTGTGCTAAAGGTGCTGCTTCCCCTGGTGAAAATTAAGAGGAAAAAGAAAATGTTTTCTGTGTGTCCACTTTTTGGAGGCTGCTCCAAAGACCTGTCTGGAAGCAGAGTTTTAGCACAGATGCAGACAGCAGTAGTCAGAGGGCTGCATACAAACTATTCAGTCTGGAGTGCATTTCTGTCCGTGTTAGGCGTGGTTTTTGTGTACAACAGCATGGCTCCTTGTTGCTTACACAAATCCCAGAAGGAATAAGAGGGGATAAATGGGAGCAGAGAATGTCTGCTCTGAATTTCATGGGAATATCAACCATTTCTATAGTATCTATCTTAAAATGGAGACCAGTCAGAATATGCTCGTTCTACAGAGAGATAATTTTCTGCTTGAGATCCTGCAAATTAATTGCCAAGTGTCTCAGCTCTCCCAGGAGAGGTGGTGGAAGGTGTATTGATAGTACCTGCAGATAGCGGGGAGAGATGAGCAGTTAATGGGATTCACAATGTCACCTGCCTGACGGGCAGCGGGCTTCTGGCAGTAGCTTAAAAATCAAATGCACCAAGTGGAGGAGCTCTCCAGCTCTGTAGCCTAAGAGTTTCTCTCAATACCCAGTATTTCTAGCCATGACTCTGTAATTTGAGAATGAAGAAAGAGACTTTGGTCAGGTCTTGCCTCTGCTCCTGCAGCAGTAGGGTGAAATAAGAACTTTCCTTGGGAAAAGGAAAGAAGTCAGAAGAGATTGTCTTGCTAAGGCTACTTGCTCACCAAGATCTGGGAATGGGTGGGAAAGTTCCCCGTGGAGATGATATGCGCTGTAAAGGATGGACTCAACCAAGTATATGTTTCAAGGCTGTATAAGAAATGTGAAACACTGTGCCCAGCTGCATCAAATAAATAGCTGGACTCCCTGAGTCATGCTGCAGCTGCAGGTGTAAGTGCTATTTATGCCACATCAGTCCCAGCGATGCAGCAATTAAAAACCAGGAAACTATGGTCTCATGACACTCTATTGGAGAGACTTTTTAGAGAGAATGAAGGAGCTACTCCCACTTTAGCACAGTGGTGCTTGTGAGATCTGAGAATCAGGGTAATTTTGCATAGTCTCTCCCCTGGTAGGTCACAAAAGTATCACACATGCATAAGCTCTGTGCAGCTACATGCTCCAGTGGATTTTAATGGTAGGGTCATGCAATTTTGGAAGGCTTAAAAGAACAGTGGAAGCATCTGCACCCACAGCTGAAGTACTAGTTGATAGGTGGGATCGTAACATGTGGATATTACGTTCAGCAGTGCAATTTGGTGAAGAGCAGATCTGGGGAGTTCAGCAGGCTGTGCTGATGCATTTTTTTTCCATTGGGTAAGGTATATGTAGCAGGGCAGACAGGCAGGCACAGCAGTGATCTGGGGGAAAGGACAAGTGTGCTTTAGGTTCCTTGTTTACAGATATTACTCAAAAAAAAAATATGAAAGGAACATCACTGTTGATAACCAAACCAAGCAGAATGAGAAAATAGCCTTAAAAAATATGAAATCTTGCTTTGAAGTATATTTCTTTCCTCTTGTACTCAGGATTGTCTCTTGTATAACAAATAAGAGACTATTCTCATTTAAATATTTTTATTAGTTCCTGTGAGACTTGGGTGGCTGGGAGCAAGGGGATGTAGACACTAAATTGAACTGACTGGGCATACAAAGAGAAATGCTGCAGATTAGTTTTTTTCTTAGTGCGTGGACACTTATACCACTGTAATAATGTTACTGATCCAAATGAGCACATGTAAGACTGAGCAAGCACAATGCCTAGCTGTGTGTGCGACTGTTCAACACATCTGATGAAATAAGCAGCATTACAAGGTCTCATCTGCAAGTGAAAATGAAGCAGAGTCTTCCTTGATTTTGAAAAGTTCACTTTTATGAATTTTTCAATTGTAATTGTCTTTTCAAACCATTTTACCCTGTCTAAGAAGGGGGAGTAACAAATCCCAATTAAGCTGGTTTCATGAGATTTAAGGTAGATACTGTAGACCCAAGGGACTTGAATAATCACCCAGACCACATTGTGAGATGACCTCCAAACAGTTAGTAGTTCACTCACCCCCACAGGACAGAGAAACAAATGGATGTGACTATATCTGTCTGCAATTAGAGGGAGGTGATAACAGCATTTAGCTCAGAGTTGTGCTTTACTTGGTGCCAAACACAACAGGGACCCTGCCCAAGGTTCTCCGAATCCCCTGCCCAGCCTTTCTCTCTGTTCCCAGCCTGCTTCCCTGATTGCTCTCAGTGCTTCTTCCCAGCTTGGGGCTCTCACGCTAAATTTGTTTGTTAGTCTCACCTGGGGAACTCAGCACCTCCCAGACCCCAATCAGCACGTTTCACATCAATTACCCAAGCCAACAGCTGTTTTAACACCTCTTCCAATTATGAGCTGCAAAGATGTCACATAAAACAAACCCCAAAGTCTGGGAAAGTTTGCTTTTCAGAAAGAGTACTTGAAAAGGGAAAAACTTTCCAAAGGGGAAAGAAAAGGAATTTGACAAGAAAATAGTGTGAGGGGATGGAGCAGAATTTTGTCTCTGATTTGACTTCCCTTGCACCATGGGTGGACTGAGAAAACATCTGAGCACTATCTTTTGTATAAGCCATTTCAGCAGGTGCTGTTAGGACATGTGTGTAGGGAGGAATCTGTAGAAAGCTTGAGCTTACCAAGTCTTCCAAATCACTTGACTTATTGCTTGCTTCTTCCGCGGTCACCCTCTTTTACAGCCTTCTCCTCAAGAGACCTCTATGAATTTGAATCCTTCCTGCCAATTGCCAAGGGACAAGTTTGTGCGAGCACCATCTCTCCTTGGGAAAAATGACATTGCTGATACTGCAGCTTTTCACAAAAAACAAAACCCTGCCCACTTGAAGGAAAGGCTAATGGGGAAACATAGAGCAGGAGCCATTTCACCTGGGCTCAGTCACATCTTTCATCAAACAAAGAAAGCAGGGCTACACATAAATAACTACATAAAGAACACACAAGTATTTCCTTAATTTGGCAGTGGAAGTTCACTGGTAAGGAAGGAAACCAACTGGGATGCGATAGGAAGAGCCTAGATGAAAAGAAATAGATCTATACTAGTACATTATCAGACCTCCTCAAGAGATGAACAAGAGAATCTATTTTCTTGCATATATATATTGCATGCATATATATATATATGAAATCAAAGCTTTATGCACTATTATCCCATGCATATCTAATACAATTGATTACTACTATCTGCTGTCAGCTCTCTTTTCTCCCTGAGTTTGCAATGTCTGACAAGTCCACACTGATTTAAACAGAATTACTTCCAATCTATGCAGACATTGATAAGAGGAAAGTATAGTCCTTTTCTGTGCCTATGGGCAGGAAAACATCATTCATCCCTAGCTCCTATAAAATGTATGCAGTGAGCATCTGGGATACTGTTGCAGCTTTTTGATATTTTAAAAGTAAAAGGGTTATTACACAAATGAATCTAGTCAATGTAATCTATAATAGAAAGGAAATGTAGAATTTCTTGGCTGATTGGACATAATTCCATTAGCCAGTGAGTCACGTAATTAAAAGCAGTGTGTCCATTTTCCTGTCTGGCCAGACGGTTCCCAGTAGGTGCTGCTGATGCCACCAAGCCAAAGGGACTGCTGAGACATCTATCTAGTTAGATGGGAACTGAATACTGATGGTCTCATTGCAAGTCCAGTTCCCTACTATGTAAATACTGACTGTCTCTTTGTACGAACAACAATCACCATGCTGGGCAGCTTCCCTGACAATAACCCTCATTTTAAGATGCATGCTGTCACGAAAGAGTGGAGTGAGACGAAAAAACACTTAGCTTATTTTCTCTTCTTTCTAAAGAGGTGTTTCACTGTGATGGAGATGTGGATCACAGCAGGGAAATCAGCCATATGAACTACTAGGGGGCTAAATCCTGGAAAGTATTAAAGCTGGTCTCTTTATCGCACAGACTGTGCGATACAGTGCGATACAACTTTGGGACTCGTACACCTTGGGGGTGTATGAGCTGCACCGGTGTTGATGCGCCTCTGAATGCACGAGCATCCTTGGAGTCCCTTGGCTTGTTTGGATCATGGTCCTGAGGACCATCTAAGGTCCAGAGGGCTGCTCTGAGGTGGATGGTGTAGGACAGGCCAATTTTCCATAGAGCTGCAGTTGCCAATGTCTCTAGTCTGCTGCTGCCCAAAGCCATGGAGCAAAAAGATAAAAGTTTTTTTTTTTCCATGCTGTCAGGCAACAGAGTCCTAAAGACATTTTGTGTTTTTTGCACAGAAGGAGATGACTTGCAAATATGTCCCTGTATACTAGATTCTTTTATTATTATTATTATTTATTTCCATGGCATTCTGCACTGTATATTTGCCAAATAATTCCAGGTTGTAATTCATTCGGAACAAAAGGGTTTGTATGGTATTTATTCTTTAATGATCGGACAGTGGATTTGAGCAGACTTTTGGCAGAGATCCTTCAAACTTGTTTACATTTCCATCTGTCTCTGCGTCTTCTTGAGGTTTTTGAGTTATTATGCATGTACCTTATTTCATGCTCCCAAGAGGAACTGGCATTTTAAAAATAAGAATAAATTAAATGCTTCACTTTTTGAAATTTCATTCTTAGGGATCTTTTGGTGTCTAACAGGCAGTTTTTTAGTTGCCTTACAATGCAGAATAATTTTGTTTCTTCTACAGATAATTTATTATGCCCTCCTTGAGAAAACTAGATTGCAGTTCTTACCTCTCTTTCCTTAGCCTTTAAATGCCTTGGTTTAGCTTTCAGTCGTTGTCTTGCATTAATGCGATGGATTTATAGTTACGGAGGCGAAGAAATATTTCACTTTCATGTATTGGCTTCAACACTTTGAAAAATAGATCTTAGACTTGGTGTTTCATATTCATCTCCATTTTCCTTTTCAACATGCATGGGAAAGTAGTGTGGTAATTTAAGGGTTTTAGTCAGAGAGTTTGATAGTAGGCTTTGCTCCTTGAGTACGCTCCTTAGGAGTGTTTTTTATTGTTTGAAAAATCTCAAAATGTCATTACAGCCATGGAAGTTTTTTTATAGGATTTTATGAACTGTTATTGTCTCTTTGCTACACATCTGCATCGATATGGTGGTGGGGAAGGGGTAGCCTGTTTTTGCTTTTGGAAGCTGCCATTCTCCTTGTTGATAAGAATTATGTTTGTTGTGCAACAAATTTAATTTCAGCATGGTGTGAAACCTTCTCCCTTCAGTGTGTTTTTACTCAGAACAGCCGGAGTGTTTTAAATGCTACAGTAAACAATTTAGTTCAAGGTTTCTGTATGATTTCATCACAGAGGAGTTTTCAATAGTTTTTGTGCATGATTGCAGATTAATAACTGATAGGGCTAAAACCATTCTGAAGAACAAGATTTTTTTTGCCATTGGAAATTTTGGTTTTAGAAGTGGTTAAACATTGAAATGATATGACAACTGTGATCTTAGAAATATATGAATAATGTCATTCTTACATACTTTATTCGAAATAGTAGTGTTCTTTCAAACAACTCTTTTGTTAAATCCAGTCTTCCTTTGCCAGATCAAGAAGAGAAATCAAATTAGGACATCTCAGAAGGCTAATTGTGTTAATTAGTCCCATTTAAATGCTATTAAACAGAATAGCCAGAAACAATTCACTGCTAACTGTCTTCTTTGTCTATGTCCAAAATATAATATGCACATACACTGTGTTTTCCTTTTTTTCTTGCATATATAAAGTTACAGATGATTTACAAGAGATATACAGCATATACTTATATTGCAGAGGTAGGAACAGGAGATCTGCCTCCTAAGGAATCCAGCTGAGAGAACAGCTTGTTGGTGCAATAGCCATTCTGTAGCTGCAGATACCAGCACTAAAAGGTCGTCAGCTTGTCTAGCAGGTGTCTCTGCTGAAGATCATCTCCCCACAAGCATTTCTCAAGACATGCACCCCTCAGCTACAGTCCCTGACTGCTGAATGTTGGTGTCAATATCCTTTATACTTCCTCCACTTTGCAAAACCCTTACTACATAACAAGATATTCCAAGGAAGGACAAAGGAAGGGAGTCCTGCCTAAATTATAGGTGAAAAACAAACAGATCAAAAGCTAATATAGAGAGGATAATAGAAAAGGTCCTTTCTTTTATGGGAGCCTGCAACACCCTGGTGTCCTCTCATTAGCCTCTTGCTTTGGTCAGATGGAGGGAGGATCCAAATCTCGCAGACCCTGGGGCTCTTCTCTGCTCTACTTCACTATGAAAACGATCAGTTTCAGGCATAAATATCTCATCTGTGTTTAAAACTACACAATACATATATGTATTGCAGATCCTTTTTATATTAGCATTACTGTTATGAGACTCTGCATTTAACATTCATTGTAATTTTCATTTCTGTCCATGCAAGTACCCAGACCATCTGACCTTATTTGATATGATAATCTTGGAACCTTTAACTGTTTCACTTTGTATTTTAATTGAAAAGGTATATTCCAAAATAGATGGTATGCTCAGTTTTTGGTGCCAACTCTGTATACCACTAAGTGTCTTCTTGGCTTATATCTTTGTTACTGTGTTGGGATTTTGACAATAAACTGTTCATTTTTGGCAGGTTTATTTCATCCTCAGCGGTATTTGAAAGAGAGTTTTGATTCAAAAAGTTTTGTATACATTTTAGATGATGAAAGACTAGAATTTTACTTTTATGTTTCCAAAGTAAATGAGGAACCCTCTGAGCTTTTCTTAAATGGCAAACCTTATTAATTGCAGATGAAGGATTAAAGGAGATATAAATAAGGGAAGCTAAAATGATTAGGCTACCGATGGCCTTCGTTGCACATTCCTTATCTATTTTTTCCTTCCTTCCTTCCTTCCTTCCTTCCTTCCTTCCTTCCTTCCTTCCT
>JAVCKT010012536.1:0-17428 GCA_032273925.1 Rhynchotus rufescens | reverse complement strand
TCCTTCCCTCCTTCCCTCCTTCCCTCCTTCCCTCCTTCCCTCCTTCCCTCCTTCCCTCCTTCTCTCCTTCCTTCCATTATTCCAATTTTCTGTGCTGGTCCCATGACATTCTGTTCTCTGATAGCATCATTTCTGACCTCTTCTCAGGGGTTGTTTTACTAGCTCCTGACTGTTGCATCCTGAATGTATCCATCAGGGAAATCATACAGAAAATGAATCTGCAGCTGGTTCCCTGCTTAGCTAATACAAACCAGGACATCTTTCTTTATAATTCTTTAGAATGTGAATACAAAATCATTTACTTTAAGAAAATAATGTGAAAGCATTTCAGTGGGATGATACATAGCCTTTCATATCTTTAAATAGTTGCTATTCTCAATTTATATACTATTTATATACACTACTTAAGCAAGCTGATAAATGGATATCCAGATTAAAAACTTCAGAAATGAAAAAGTGTATTCCAGGAGAAAAACAACCTCTCCTTTAAATACATCCTCCTCTGCCTTCCCAGGAAAGGAGAGAGGAGGAATATAAGAAAATACTAATAGAATTCTGCTACTATTTTGTTTTTTCATATATATATTACATTATTTTCTGTATGTCATGTGCATATTAGAAGTATACTATGACTCCTTCTGTAACCCCATATCAAGAAAATGCTTTTTTTGCCTTCAAGAAGGCTTTTTTTGCCTTCTTTTTAAGGTAAATCTGAACTTTATCCCTTTAAATGGGAAATGTATACTGTGAGCGGTAACTGCTGTTAGAGAAAAGTGAATGATCTCTAGGTTAAGCATTCTATATCTATAAATGTGATTTTTATATATGTAGACAGAAATACATATATACGTGTGTGTGTAGATATGTATGTGTGTGTATATATATTATTTTTATATATATAATATATATATAAATGTACACAGATCGATAAAACAATGGCTGTTTGGCATGACTTTTGGTTGGTGGGAAGCCCTCCATAGTTCAGGAACTTCTGCTTTGAAAGTACTTCCTGGGATTCCTGAACTGTGGAAAGCGAAAGGTCTAATGGAGGAACATAGACTAGGGCATGTTTACATGAGCCCAAGAACGATCACCATGGAAAAATTGTATGGCAGATTTGATCCAATGAATGGAGTGGTAGCTAGCATTTCAGAGAGCGGATCAGGGGCTCCTATCATGAAAACTCCTAATTATAGTAACTAATTGTAACTACTAATTGTAACTTCTAATAATGATATTTTCATGTGTGGCCTATTTTATTTTGCAATTTTCCTGAAAGACTCCCTATTTGCTTTCTCGTACTCGGGAGATTAGTTTTGTTAAAGTTTTCAAAGAACATAATGGGCACTTGGTAAGCGTTTTTTTTTATTATTTATTTTTTATTTTTTATTTTTTATTTTTTCCCTCTTCATATATGTTCATAAGTTACAAATGTTCATAAGTTACAAATAAACCCTACTTGTTTAAAACTATTTTAAAATGTGGTAATAAGTAAAAGGCCAATACTAATCAACATTTTTCCATGTGAATTGCCAAAGACTGAGGAACTGATTGTGATAAAGTCCTTAGCTACTGTTCACCTTGCCTCAGAAATTGTCTTTGTAGTGCAGGAATTAAGGGCACAGGATATGTTTTAGTGCATGTAGATGTCTGTAAAGCAGCAGTCTGGCAAATTTTGGGTGATTCCTGCTCTGACTTGCAGGTTGGTGTGTCTCCAAATAATAGTTACATGAGTTGAAGATCAGAACAGAGTTTGGTTATGTGGTGGAGAAAAAAGTCTAAGAATATGTTTCTTGATATATAAATATTGGAGAAAATACTGTAATGAACTCACTCTATTTACAGAATGCATCTTCATTTCAGTGCAGTCTTTGTTAGTATTTTCTGTGAATTGAGTATCATGCACAGATTATTTTGCACTATAGTATAATCTGTTTCTAAAGCAAACTGCCATAAGGGAGCATGATGTAGAATTTGTTCAGAGATATTAGAAAGAAAGACATTTAGTCATGATGGTTTTCAAAAAGGAAAACAAAATTGAGTCTTGAATCAACAGCATATAGTCATAAACAGACTTGTTTCAATAATGTCCCTAAAACAAATCTGCCGTATGAGATATAAAGATACTGTGCAAGTAAAAGATGCTTTTGCACTTACAAAGCAACAAGCTACAATAAAATCTGGACCCAGGAATCTGAGACAAGAGTAAATAACAACATTAACGTATAAAATGATATTGCTGAGGGAAAGGGAAAGGAATTAAAATGGAGGGCAAGGGAGAGAATAAGCTGCTTACAGTGAATTGCAGTGGGTTTGAAAGCTGGTGAGGAAGATGATACAGGAAGATGTTTCTTGCAAATAATGGGAGTTTGACAGGGAGGAAGGAGCAGGATGCTCCCAAGAGCATTTCAGAAGGGAATGGCAGTGCCAGCTTAGTGGAGGGAAGGAGAGCTCAAAAACAGAAAATAATTTACCCTTCCATTTTCTGCATGTTTAAAAAGGTGGCTGCAATATTATTTTGTAGCATGTCTTTGTGTTCTTCAGTGAAGACCCTATTTTTAGTTTTGTAGGGCAGGTGCATAGGCTTTCACTAGATCTCCCACATGTGCCTTGCCCTTACAAAAAGAAGTGTAAATAATTGATTTTTTTCTTATATTTCCCCACATATTTCCAGGAAAATAAAAATTCATGTAGAACACCTTTGTTTTAATGAGTTCACAGGCTTACCAATGGGACTGCTCTGAGACCTGTCTGGCAAGAACGGGTTTGATGCAGACCCTCATTTCAGTCCTAGACCATTCACTTCCTATCAGCTATCTAGCCAACCAGAATTTCATTACCCACTTATTTGGTGCTAGACCGGGTTGCTTTTCCCTGCCAACAGGGAGCTCGGAGCTGTATGGACATATCCTCCATCTCTAGTCTTGAAGTTCCTCATTTCAAGTTAGCTCAGGAATGCCTCTGTGAAATCTGAAGTGCCTTTTGGAGCATTATTCCTGCCTTTGAAGACATGCTACTACTACTACTACTAATAATAGTAATAATACAGAAATATTATTACTACTAGTAATAATAATAATAATATTTTTTCTTACTTCGAGCACTCTGTTCCATTCACCTCCTCTTCTTGATCATCCAACAATGATCAATCCAACAATGATCATCCAACTCAGATGCAAAAGAGTAGTTATAGAAAGAGACGTCTGTTCTTAATAGGAAGGTTTTAAGTAAATTCAGAGTGGGTACTATAATGCAGAGCAGTACACTGCAAGGAGAAATGAGACATTGAGACAGAGGAGAGTAAAAAGAAATCAGAGAAGGACATGACTCAAAGATCAAGAGAATATCATATGATCGGTTTTCTTTGTGCAAGAACAATCTTATTAAAAAGAATTAAAATGTGTAAATACTTCTGTAATATGTCTATTCTGTGTACACAGTGAAGGTGCTCCAGGGATGTTGTGTAATCATAACTGGGAGGCTGGGCGGGAGGGTGATTGCTCTATTAGAACGCAGCCCACACTGTGAGAAAATAATAATAAATGGATTGCTGCATCTTCAACTCTTAATTTAATTTAATTTAATTGCATTTAATTAATATGATTTTTTAATCACGAAGCAAAATCTAATGTAGGATAATAACTCTGCTCTTCAGGAGAGCCTGTGAAAATCATGCATCGTTTTTGTAGATGGTACCAAAGGCTATTTAGCCTTGGGGATAGATGTCTTATGTTTCAAGAATATTGAATTCAAACTCTATGTAGTTTGCACTTTCATTAAAATTTCTATTAACTTTTTCCATTGGTATTGGACTTATGATTTAATTTTTATCTTTTTTTTTCAAAGAAGAAATTGATGCATAAACCAACTTGTATGAGAAATGAGAGACAAATTAACAAGATAACTGTCCAACATATGGTGTCTTCCTTTGGGTCTTATTGTAAATTAAAAAATAACCAAAATTTAAGCTTCTTTAAATACATAATACATTTTCATTAAAACATAAACAAACACAAAAAAAAAAAAAAAAAGGTGTCCTTGTTTAGGAAACCTGATTCAGATATTACTCTGCCTTTTATCTTTGTTAGAAATTTCATAGCTCCCCTTCCAGATAAATAAATAAACAAAAGGTTCTCATGATGTTGCCAACACCTAAACTGAAATACTCTAGCACAGAATAAAGAACTTCACTTCATATCCTGGCACATGATGGACTGCTGGTGAAAATCATCTGTGATATTTCTTCTGTCTTTTTTTTTCTCTTGAACACAGAGAAGGGATACATCATAATAATGCTAATAAAGTGCGTAGGATGTGTTTTGCACTTGCTACATTTACTGACACCAAACTGTGAATTTTCATTATCATGGGGCAAATGCCAAGGCCACATTTGTGAAGCTCTTCTATGGCTATGTAGATGAACATCCTGGTGGGGACAATTTGGCCTCCAGCGCCCACAACATACTTTAGATTTCTCTTCCATATGGCCCTGTTGCCTGAAGTTAAAATACACAAGTAGATGTGTAGTATGTCTTGTCCAGATGACAAAGATGTTATTAACATTATTCTAATTAAGTTAGAATAATAATAATGAAGTACATAGAGCTGAGACGGTTCTTATCATAGACTATACATAACTTTTTATTCTGACTGATATTTAAGAATGCAACTTCCAGATTAATTTATGATGCTATTTGTCACATTACTCTTTTTCAAGGTCTCCTTTCTTGTACGGATGTATTATATTCCAGTCTGAAAAGTAATTGTAAGTCCTTGAAGCTCATGAGGGACTTAACTAGGAATGCGACTTAAATGCTTGTCATTAAGCAGGTATATAAAACCTGTGCTACGGTGGAACCTCAATGCACACTGTAAGGGGAATTGGTATTGTAAAGCAGAGAGATTCTTTTCATGAAGGACTCTTCTTGGAAAAGTCTCACATGAAGAAGAAATGAGTAAGAACAAGAAGTGAACTGAGCTGCTTTTCACAATCCTTCCCTCTCATTTCTCTCATCTTGAAAAGAAGATGCACAATTACCGTTTTATTGCACAGTGAACAAAAAATGGCTAAGCCAGTCCTGGTTTCTCTGGAGGTGACACACGAGAGGTGAATGTATCTTCAGAGCACAGGCATGTCTGAGGACCTGCAAACCTCAGCAAAGCTGGGGTGACCCCTGTGGCTGCTCATTATTCCTTCAGGTTAGGATTCCCTTCTGTAGATAAATGCAGCAAAAAAATTGCAGTTTGTGCTGCCTGTTCGTATCAAACACAAACAAGACTGCTGTGAGGTTGATTTTTTTAAAGTATTATTAGCAAGTCTCTCCACTCCTCCAAACCCTGTTGTTTTTTCCTGTTATCTCTGTGGCTTCCCAGAATTGCCAGCAGCAATTTCAGCTGCTCTGTGAGCAGAGCGCTGCTGTATGCCTGGCACCAGGTGAAGCAAGCAGCAAGGCACCATAACTGCAGCATTACCCAAAGATGAGCCTTAATATTCTAAATACAGGAAAGTGTGGTGGGCTGTGAAGGGAGGAATGAGAACATGCCTTATGCATTGCTCCTCTGGTGTTTGATCACCGGTCTCACTTCCCTCTGCTCTTCTATGAGGAGTCTTTATAAAGTGTGGAAAGAGAGAAAATAGTCCTACCTGGGGGCACCAGGAGATGAAGGGCTTCTGGCCATGATGCTTCAGCCTAGTGCTGCAGCATCATAGCTCATGACTAAAATGACTACATTAGTGAAATCTCTGTACTTTCTCCATTTATTGTTTGCAACCTGCCCATCTCTGGTCCTTCCTATTTGTGGTCCTGCAATGACAGCTGGGCTTGGGCATCACAGCAGGGTATATTGGGAGGCAAGTGGGAGGGCTGAGTGGCTGGGGAGTGACGACGATGCAAAGCTGGGCAGTGACGACGATGCAAAGCAGCTGGTGCTAGAGCTAGTGCACCTCTGAGTAGCCCTGCTGCCTGCTCCAGCAACTGCTGTGGCCACTGGTTTGTCTCAAGAGACTCTGAGAACCAGCAAAAAGGCATAAGTTTGAGTATGGAGATTTTACTGATCTTCTGGTAGTGAAATATTATTTCTGTGCCCATGCTGCACTGCTTCGTGTTTGTTCCCATAATGGGAAGCAATTTACTCCTTATAGGCAATTAAAGCCTTTTAGACTTGCAGATTTAACTGCAAGGGTGTAGGGTGCTGCGCTTAAGAGAGGAGATTTAAAGATGGAGTCTAGTATCCCAGGCACGGTTCTATTTGCTTGCAGGAAGTTGTGAAAGGCCTGGATTTTGGAGCCCAGTCAGAACCCATCATCTTTGGAGCCCATCAGCCAGTTCCCTGCACCCTAGTGCAAACCTCTTTGGGGCCATACCTCCAACCAAGAGCTCATGCCCTCCTGCTGCTCTGCTGTAGTGTAAGAACCTGATACTATGGCACTGGTCGTCACAGCCATGGGCATTGAGTTGGCAGGAGCCTCAGCTAACTTTTCTACCTAGTGATGGTCTTTTCAGGGGTAACTGCTGGGAAACATGGTTTTTTTTCTACATTTCATTTCGGGGTACATGAGCTGACCCAGATGTCCATAACCTGGAGTAATTTATGAGTAGTCTTGTGGCAAGCGAAATTGTGTTTGGACCTCAAGAAAGCAGAGCTGCAATTATATAGTGGTTTCTTTCAACCCTTTTTAGCTTTTCTTCTGCTCAGTCTTAAAAGGTCTTGGTGATGCTTCTGTCACACCAATTGTGGAGGGAGACTGAGACGGGTATTGACTATATGATTTGTATCTGGATCATTAAACTGTCTCCTTCCCAGGATGATCTATACATCCCAGAGCTGCTCTAGACTGATGATATCTCAAGCCTGATTTCCTCAGGAGCCAAGGTCTCTATGATGCTGTCTGCATGCTTCTCTGTTTAATGACTTGGGAACCAGGCAGTCAATGTTGATCAGATCTGTTGGAGATGTAGAGGCATTGGAGACTCATTCACACTTACTTTCCTACACACGGTGCAGCCTGGCCTGTGATTTTGGGATCAGGATTCCCCTGACTAGTATCTGTAGGAAATTAATGATTTTCTCTCTGTCCAGACTTCGTTTTTGTGTCCAGGTGTTGCCTTATTGCATGGCACACTTGGATCAGACAACAATAAGTGTTTCTGTGTCCCATTATATGGAAAGGAAAAAAGCTCCAATTCCTTCATTTTTTATTTAAATAGAAGGACCAGGAGAGGGCAGTGATTATGAAGTGGCTCACACTGGAGCAAGGACTGCCACATGAACCCATCCTGTGCTAGAATTCAATATATCTGTGTAAGTGAGAGCAAGATACTCATGTGCGTTCTCAAAGCACACTGTGCACCCATGATTCTTCCAACTGCAGGAGAAGCTTCATTTGCAGCTTGCACTTTATTAGCCACCAGACAAGCCAAGCAGAAGACACAAATCTGTTGGAAACTAGGCTTCATTAGTTCTGCTGTTCACAATTACATGTCTAAAGAAATGAAACCACAGAACTCTTTCCTTCTTTCTTTGTTCCAACAGTTACCTTAACATTGTGTTAGACCAAAGCCTTGGACACTGGAATATTTTGTTACAGGCTATCCCTGTTTTAAAACAGGCTGAAAGCCAAAAACTCCGGAGGCTTAACTTAAAGAAACATTTTCTTAGGAAAGAGGAGAGAAGTCTCAAAGGAGCTGAATAGCAGTATTAGATATTAGTGGTTAATTTTTTCTAATGATTACATATGAAAAAATATTCTGGTAACTTCCATGAATTTTGGCTTTTGTGAATGCTTATAAATAGCATTTGGAGCATTAAAACATCTCTTGCTTTGTAAATAAGTAGATAGGAAAACAATGGATTTAAAAACAGTGATTCAAAATATTTTAAATAAGGTCATCTATAGAGTATTTGCACAAAATACATTATTGAAGAATAGTCAATATTGAAGAAATGAGAACTGGAAACTATGAGGTCCTTAACCAGGAGAAGACAGAGAAGACTCAGGTGTACGCAAAAGCCAAGCTGGGCTGGGGACAATGCAGGATGAATGAGACTTTGTGCTTGCCAGAAGATTTCTAGGTGGTCATCTTCTGAGAGTGAGGTACTAAGAGCAAATTCCTCTTCTTTTTCAACTTCTTGAAAAGAAAAAATATTTGCATTTTAAATTGATTACCCATACAAATCCCATGCAGAAGCTTATGAGGGGACATAATAAGTTTAGTCTGCAAAGAGTTACATGAAGAAAACAGAGCTTGGGCCTGTACAGTGAATACTAATGATCACTATTTCAGTTTCAGTTAAAAACAGATTTTCTTGATCCCCATGAGTCCAAGGTGGATGGTGTGGACACTGGTTCTCAGCTAGTGGGTGCAGGTCCTCTTTCTGAGTGGCATCATTTTTAGCATGCAGAAAGCAAACTTGGCTGGGGGAATGTTTGAAGGTGATTAAAAGCAGGAAAGAACAGGACAGAAAAAAAAAAATGGTATGAAGAAGCCAAATGAAGAAGCCATGAAGAATACCATGAAGAAGCCAAAGAGCAGAGCTTATTCAGCAGAAGGATTGCTTGCAAAAGTTTGTAATGAAATATCACCGAATTGACCAATGAGGCAAGACAAGATATTCATTAAGATCTAACCCTGATTTAGGTCAGTGCCTGTTAAATATCGGCCACAGGCTGAAACACTCAGGTCCTCTGGCTTCTTCACTTGGCTCACAGATTGTCAGGCCAAACTCCTTCTGCCTTTCAACAACCCTCTGGATGCTCTGTTTTTTTTTGTTTTTTTTTTTTTTTGATTTTTGGCCTCAAACATATCATTAAATCAGCCACATACAAAGGCTTTAATTTTTGCCTACTGGCCTGAAGCCGTTCTTATCCCTGTTTGCAAGAGCCCGTGAAAGCCGTCTCCTGCTACCCCTTATCATATGTCTCCATCTCTTGAAATACAGGAAACACTCAAATTGAGGAGAGGAAAAAAAAGAAAACTCACAAAAAAGAGAAAACTCACAACGCAAAAGAACATAAGAGTTGTGAAGTCCAGCATTAAAAACTTAGATACGTCAGACTGAATTTTCCAAGGCATCCTTAATTTTGCCTCCTGGTGAATATGTATTATGATACAGTTTTAATTACAAGGTTGCATACTATTACTTTTCCCCAGGACACCTGCTTCAATGGGGCACAGGATGGATAGTGCTTACTTAATGAGCAGCTATTCAATATGTTCTTTTATCCTCATTGCTTGGCATTTGGCCCCAGGCCTTATTTACTGCATGCTGCTCAGGCGTGGCTCTAAAGACAGAATTATTCATTTCCTACTAGACTACTCTGCAGTTCTCTTCACTATATCAGAGTGGTTAAAAACTTTAATGAATCTTCATGACACCCCAGGAAGAGCAGGGTCAGCTGTCCCCATTTTATAGGTAAAGACCGACAACATGTCCACTTACTTTGGACAGTAAAATTTGATGGAATTGTTTTCTTCTCCATATCTTCAAGGCTAATCCTTCAAAAGATTCTTCTCTTATTTAATGAATGTTTTGACTGAAAAAAATCAAAATGAGATAGTTTGAAGTAGCAGCTTCATGCAGAAACTTCTTTCACTTTGACAGAGCAATAAGACAATGAAGATGTGGTCCTGTTTTCACAAGTGAGTGGCAAGCATAGTTCTCAATTACAAAAGATATTACCAGCCTGCCTTTCAGGGAGTATCTTTATATGGGTGTTTGTAAGGATTTATTTGTGCATGAGATATATGTGGTATGCAGATATTCTTGTGTAAGAAAACATATACGAAGCTTTATATACAAAGAAAAAAAATGTATATAAAGGAGCAAGATTGGACCTTTCCCATCAGCCATAGGCTCCTGAGATTTAGCCAGTTTTGCTAGTTCCCTCTACATGAGGTGACATTATGATTGCCTTCTTAATGATATATTTAACAGAATTGCTTGCAAACATTAAACCTACTTATAAATTATGTTCATTTTAAACTTTAGATTTTTTGGCTACATATTGCACTTTGAAACCTTCTGCAATATGCTGTTCTTAGTTACCAGTAATTTTGAACCATCTTTGGTCAAAAATAAATAAAAATGGGGCACAAAAAATGAATTTTCTCTTTTCCTGCCCAGTATCCAAAATTTACCACATAAAAGAAGGGAGTTAAGAGAAGGGGCTGCTGATATTATATCCTGGACCAGCGAAATTCAATCTATAATATCCTTTGTTGGATTTCTTGGCTTACAGAGATGGTAGCATGCAGGTGCTTCTGAGAGATTAGCCCCTGTTTAGGAATCACTGAAAGGAAATGGTAGAAATCATGGAAGAAAGAATCTCTTTGGTATACTACTGGAAGAAGACTGCAATATTAATAGATTGCTGAAGCACTGATTTATTTTTATTTATTTTTAAAATAATTAGTACAGGTCAATTAGTAGACTATTACCTGCTTTTTTATTCAAATCTGCTTGTTAAGTTACAGAAGAAAATTTCATGAAGTCAAGAATAGCTGGAGAATTACTGGCATTCAGGATTCAGACTACCTAAACATTTAAGACCAGATGCCCAGGATTTTAAATTAGCACATACATGGCTATGAGGTTCAAAGTTTATTACGCTTTGTCACTTTTCCAGATTTTTTTTTTTTTTTGAATTGATGAGAACCTTCAAGTGGTCTTAAATACCCTTATGCTGCTTCTCCACGACTGAAAATTCCAGTTTGTGAATCTATGCCTTTAAATAGAGTATTCTCATTGATGGTTTTCTGAACTTCATTCTCCATATACCAAATATTTCTTTTTCTAAGCATATATGAATCTGCCAAATGGGAGGAGAAGAGATTGACTTGGGCTATAAAGTTTTACTCTGGAATAGTGCCCATAGCTGAACTTCTTCATTGTTCATGAATGCCCAGTCTGATTCTTTAATTCTGAATAATTTAGAGTTCAGATCAGGATTTAGACCTGGTTTTAGTTTGGAGCATATGTACTCACTATTTGCTTGAAAGTCATAAAAGTGTTTTGGGGAGAGAATCCAGCAACAACCTACATATTTTTTTTCACAAGGATTTTTCTACACACTTTGGTCTTGCAATAGAGGGGACCTCTCTGCTTTGCTTTTGATATTGAGGATACAATGGCATTTGTTTAGTCTTGACATCCAGTGAAATCTGCTTTATGAAATGCCATAGGGTCAGGCAGATAACTTTGTGTGTGCTAGATTAAGCAGGACTGTGTTGTTTTTCTCTTTTCCAGTTCATGGAATTAATTCATTTAATTCACAGGTTACAGCACCAGATAAATGGGCAGAATACAATTACAGGAGACTGAGCTTTCTTTCTTCTTTCAGCTGATATTTGTTACATGAACGTACTCCTCCCATCTTTCCAGTTCTTAGGAATTGTGTCTCTCCTGAAGGACTGATGGGAGGAGGAATATGTCTTCTAAAACCAAATTGTAATATTTTATTAAGATTGCAATTATAATTAAAAATAAACTATAGTATACATAAGTTTATTTCAGATGGTCAGGACTTCCAATTGAAGCAGAATTTCAAAAGAACGCTGCTCCGTCTTCTTCTGTTGTTCCCCGTTCACTTGCAAATCATTCTTTGACCACTGGCTAAGCTACTTTTAAAGGTGGTGGCCCAGATATCTTTGTTTTTATTTTTCCTGTTTTTGTTTTCTCCCCAGGTCTTACCCTCACACTCTAACCAGAATCAAACCAGGATTTAAACTATATAGGATATATAAAATGGAAAATAACCACAGTTTAGACGGTAATCTAATTCTGAATCCATTAAGTATAACATAGATCATTTTTTGTGGTTAGAAAAGGAATTTTACTCCATTAGACGTCCTGGTATCTCAACATCATTCGATGTCCCAGATATTCACTCAGGGAGTTTGACTTACAAGGAAATGGCAAAGTAGAGAAACAGTGAATGAGAGGAAATTGTAAAGTTAAAGCTAGAAAACGTACAACCTCCTTGGACAGGTGCTTGATTGTCTTCCCTGTGATAGGCCTTAGTAAGTAAATGGCTCCAAAGGCCAAAATAAAATTGAATATATTATTTGTAACATTCATTACCTGTCTCTATTTCTGCCATTGCTACATTTATCCAGAATACGCCATGAGAATTTCACCTGTTTCTCTTTGTAAGGAACTCAGCCTGCTAACTTTAATTTTAATAATTTCGGCATTGGTTATGACTGTTTCTAATTTGTAATGGAGACATATTAATCTGTGACAACATTTCTTCTTTACCTGAAAAATAAGAAAAAGACAAACTCTCAGAAAGGAATAGAGAAGTTGCTGTTTTTGCAGCTCTCCTTTGGAGATTCCCAAAGCAAGAAAATCCAAAAGGTACACTAAAAAAAACCTGCAAATTCAGCCTCAGTTGCTATCCTCTAGTGTTTTCCCCATCCTAGTTGCTGGTACTGGCACAATAGGGTGCCAGAAAGTCATCAGTTTGGTAGCTGGAGTTTTGTTTTGTTTTATTTTGTTTTGCCTCTCTAACACTGACCCAGTAAATATTTGCTGGGCCATTTGCACCATGTGCCATGCAAATGCTAGTCCAAGGAAGAATGGCAGACATAGGGGAATACCCATGTTAAAGCACCATTTAAAATGGAAATGCCAAGGCAGCGAGAAACTACTTTGACAGCAAAGAAGGTCAGCAAGAAATAGGGGAAAGAGAGATACAACCCCTTCAATATTTTGGGAATATCAGGCTTCCATCACTCCTGTCTGAAAATGGAGAACACACATCTGACAGCTCCTCTCTCTCCAGCACATTACGAATATGGAAAACCAAAGTCCTATATGGACATGCCTTGTCACTAGAAGAGGACAAACAGGTTCATCCCATTTAGAAAAGAAACTGAGCCTTCACCCAATATGCACAAATAAAAATACTCATTTATGGGGATTAAGAACATTTTGGTTTATGTATTGTGTTCCCTTGTGCTCATAAGTTGCTGTCTGAGTTAGAAGAACGGAGGAGACAAAAACATGTTCAAGTATAGGCAAATATAGTCTGTCCAGAAAGATATAAGATACACATGTAATGTAATGTCTATGTTGTTATTTCAAGCTGAAGAGGAGAACCTGTGATATGCTTATGGTAAATATCTAAGTTTCAGTACACCAATTTTTGAGTCAATTGCATGACTCAAACTCATACTTAATAGATGACAAACTCATATTTCTTGATATTTTTCCTCTTAAATGGAACCAAACTTCTGAGCTAGTTTCATACTTATTGGATCAATTCAGATGAGCTCCCCTCAAAAAGGAGGAAAATATGTCCTCCCTCTGTTTCATTTGTGGCAAAGGGCAAAGACCATGATAGTAATTTAAAGATGGTTTATATCTTACATCACATCAAGTCATCTTACAGTAATACACAAGGTTCTTGGTAGCACAAAAGAAAACAATAAAAGGAGATTTTCTGGGCATCAGCCACTCACTGATATTGTTGCTGC
This sequence comes from Rhynchotus rufescens, assembly GCA_032273925.1. Lineage (NCBI taxonomy): Eukaryota > Metazoa > Chordata > Aves > Tinamiformes > Tinamidae > Rhynchotus > Rhynchotus rufescens. Next base: position 3,950 of record JAVCKT010012536.1, on the reverse strand, counting down.
AACTATACAAAACTATGTGTTCCCCTGATGCTTGACCTTCAATCACTGTAACAACAATGAGTGGTTATGAAAGCACTGAATTTCACTTTCTTCCACTGTAGCATTCTCCACTGACATTTGTGATAGGAATGAATATTGTCAGAAAAAATGAGTCAAGATGCTTGGACAGATCCTCACAGATGTTGATAGTGGCAGGAAATCACATAAACCAACAATGTCATAACCACTGTACATTAATGAAAGAATTATTGTTTCAACAGAAAAAAAAAGCCCAAAGTTTTTCTCTTGGCAAAATGATGGAGTTGAGCTACATCCTGTTACTCTATTGGATGGGATAATTATCAGTATTATTTTTATTAATGGCCTTTTGCTTATACATTTCCAGAAGAATACCTGTGGGCTACAAAAAGCAGAGTAAAAACCATTAATCTCAGTTTAAATCATTGGTGATAGTTCACAGACAAAGGAAAAATGATCAGCTGCATCTTTTGGTACTTAATTTGAATAATGAAGTAAAAAAATAGTCCTTCTATTGGAAGAAAGTGTAGACAAAGTGCAGTTTGGAAAGGCAGATTTGGAAGCTGTTTACTTTTCTTGTGTAAAGAACAGAATTGTTTGATAGGAGGAGGCATTTTCACATGCATGTTCTATGGGATTAATATTTCTTCCTTTGTACGTGCAGGAAAATGAAACAGAATTAAATTTTTTTCTTTCCCATCAATTTTCTCAGTGAATTTGTCACTAAACTCTTTCAAACCTGAAAACAAACAAAGAAAAAGTTATCAAAAGACAAATCAGGGCAGCATTTCTTGCTTCCAGACTTTTGCTACTAACTAGGTTATCCAGGCTGAAGTTCATATTGCAATGGGGATTATTATATGCCCTATCAGTGATGATTGTGGCAGTGGATTTGGAAAAGGACAGCAATGTCGGTGAATCTGAAACTGTCATCTTTTTATTGTTTGTGGAGAAAAAAAAAAGTAAGTTTTAACTGAATCCCATGTGTCATTCGCATGTATTCAGCATTCTCTACAGCCCCCTCCATCAGCCACCTTTACCCAACCTGAGGACTGTGAAACCCACCTCTAGCAAATGGAAAGCATACATTAAAAATAATGAGCACTTGTTTCACAGTATACCAGACCAAATCTTTCACTGATGTGTATGCGCAAATTCAGGTTGCATTTTGTTTCTGTTGTATAATTCTCATGATACGAATACCAGCTTAAGCCATTAGTTGATTAACACAGATGAAGCAGAAGAGGGGCAGTGTCCAGTTCTTTCACTTTTATTTCATTATGATGCTTTTACCTTCTTGGTTAAACGGGTGTTCACTACATTCATTTCTTTGCATCTTGCTCGGAGAGGCAGAGAGGCATCTTCCTTTCCTCTCAGGCTGTTTGACAGACACTCTCAGACAGGAGATAGCAGCTGCCACAAACTCACATTCTTGTTTCCCTTGTTTGCCCCAAGTGTGATGAAACTATATAAAAGGAGCTTATTCTCAGAGATCACTGACGCCAAGACTTGGGGCACTGTTCTCCCATGTGCCACAAGACTGCCCTAGATTAGCCACACAGTTTTCAGAGACAAAATTTCACATGCTTTTTTGAAAAGGATTTAAAGTTTTGGAAAGATGAAACATATTTCAAAATGTACGTGTCTGACATCCCAATCTAGGAAGATGACTTTTGTAAAGGGCGTATTGTTATGTTAGGATTTGCAGTGTCATTGCTACAGGGACACCATAAAATGCATGCAGTACTATAATGGCCCTGCATAGCTTAGCTTAGCAGCTCACATATATTCTACTTCTCAGAGCACTTGTCTGATGCCTAGGGGAAGGCTAAAATTCCCATATTAAGCAATAAATATAATGTGTAATTGTATTTAGATATAAACTAACATCTTATTTTATAATTCTTTAAAGGAGATGCCCTGAAGGTAGGATAATTATAAGGTAATTATAAAGAATGGGTGGACATCAGGATAGACATTATGAAATGCTAAGGTATCTGTAAACATGCAAGTCTGCTGGTGTGTTGTGCTTACAAGCACGTGTTTTTCTATTTTCTCACTTGATCTGAAGATCCAAATTTGGCATATGCTGAACAAGACTTGCTACCAGGTGCAAAAGGACACAAGGTGCCAATGCATCAGAGCATTTAACCTTGTCAAAGTGAGTGCTGTGGCAGAAAAGATGGCATGTGGAAGATCAGATAGGGTGTTTGGCATGCACTCTGTGTCTGTGCTGCTTTTGAATTCTTGCTATGCCTTTCAAACAGATGGACCTCGACACAGCTTCATTTAGGCCAGACGCTAACATTTAAATTCTCCAGGTAGATTCTCATTCTCTGCACTCTTCATCTTGTGGCTTGAGAAAAGTCATTTGCACGATGCCTTATTAACATAGGAGCAGCTGAAGATGCAGCACAGATCCCCTATCCTGAGACTAAATTATATCAATCAGCATCATGGAGTTCTAAAGATGTGTTCACTTACCTTCTCCATATGGTTGAGGTGACACAGTAATCCTTGGCCAACAGTGTAGACCTTTGGCTCTTTGCCAATGTTGAACTTTTCAGCAATTAGTACTGTTAACTTTTAAGGCAGAAAGAAGGAACTGCAGGACTCCTGGCTCTGTCCCTGGCAGGGAAACATTGAGCACTGTGTTGATGTGTATCCAGATTGGACTTTCTAGACAACATGCTAACACAAAGGAAGCAGTAATTGGTGCAAAGACTTTGAGACATAAACTGACTGATTTAGGCCATACAACAATATTTTTCAGACTAATTTGTTTTCTGATACAATTAAGGAGCAAGATAAGGATCCATGAATTGCATCTAGCCGAATGTTATTTTGAAAAATATTTCTTGAGAAATAATTCTTTTTAAAACGTGATTTTAAATGTGATTTTAAATTTTAAAATGTGATCAGCAATATTCTTTCATTTCCGAGAATGTGGTGGTGAAAAACTGAAACCATTTTTGACCTTTTTCCTTTTCTTCAATGTCTTTGTCTATGAATTAAAGTATATTTATGACTGAATCTACTCAATGAACTGTAAACTCAGAGGCTTACTGTATGGAAATGCATGCCCTTTCTAGGAGGAAGTGTTTCTGAAGCAGTGGAGTTGGATTCTCATGCAAGTGCAATTACTCACACCCCAGTGTTGGTGAAACTCTGGGCTTCAGTCCTTTATGTATAGCAACGTGTATATCATTTAGCAATTGATGGAATTCATTAGAATAGAATAATGATGACATTTGTATTGGCAGCTGTCTAGCAGAAAATATTTTAGTTTCATGCTAAGCATGATCAAACCAAACAGGAATTGATTATGAAACCAAGTCAATATTTTTCTGGCAAAAGTATTCAGTGATAAAAAAAGTGGCCACTTTTCAGAAAAACTTATTGTAATGTATTATTAATGCAAGGATGATCAGATAAAAACTAGAAGTTGGCAAGCTGTCAAAAACTTGGAGTGAATCAAAAATTTATAAAACACTATTGAATTAAAACAATCCTATTATAGATCCTAGCAATCATTTTTGCTGAAGCATACTCGTCAGATTATTTTACTGTTGAGACATTAGGATACAAGGATTTAAATCTTTGAAGTTTCTCTCTCACTCTCTTTTCTTTTGGAATAGCATAAAATTAAAAATGAAATTTACACAGTAAATTATTTAGATCCAGTTCTCACATACGGGTTGAAGAACAATAGAGTTTAAAATAATGGCAGTATTTTTCCTTTATGGATTGTATTTTGCTGACTTACATGAAAAATTACTGCTATTACATTCAGGCAGAATGAATTGCTTTATGAAATCTGGAAACTTAATTTGTGCATGCATTCAACCACTAGCTGCAGACATGATGCTTTCAGAAAAAAATAACCCTGGTGAAACGCTTCTCCATCTATGGATTTTCTCTGCTTGTGAGTG
>JAVCKT010012535.1:0-14213 GCA_032273925.1 Rhynchotus rufescens | reverse complement strand
TGGACTTTTTCCAGTCAGACATTTTTTAGAAGAGGGCAGCGTTAGGCAGCCTGCCAGCCTTCACCGAGTGCTCTAAAGCTTCCTTTAAATTCGCTGCGAGAGCAGTTCTGGTGTCACTGTTCAGCTGTAACAGCCAAAACTCAATCCTGTTACCTCTAGGGGGTACTTAAGCAAAAAGGATAAAAATAGAAGAAAAAGACAACCTTGCTTACTGCTGCTTTAGTTCATGAGAAAAAGGCATCCTTGCTTACTGCTGCTTCAGATTGTGAGAGAGCTAACAGCCTGTGCAGAGCGCAGCAAGAGGAACCGGGCAAATGTGTATGTTAAAAAAAATACTGTGATTTTAGGTGGTGTGTGTGTGCCTACAGATAGAAGTCGTGTGACAGGAGAAGGGTGTATGGTGTAAGCTCCTGCCCTTTTTTCCTTTCCCCATTTTCTCCCCCTTTACCCACGCCGCTCGGCCGGATGATTAGCTGAGGTGTTCTTTTGACCCACTTTGGCTGCCCCTGCTTTTAGCAGGGGAGAAATCCTCTGGTTAAGCTTGCCAACCTTAAATTGCAACCTTAACTGCAAACCAAGCCAGTTTAAGAAATATACTTCACTGTATACAGGCAGACCTATACAGACTAGGCAGAGACCCCATTAAGTCCCATGACAAGTGGATATCAGAACAGAGCAGAATAAGCTCTGCTTCTAAAGCAGGAACTCTACAGGGAACCAGTTCAGATGTGAGTATCTGAACTCAAATGTCTTACTTTTTGGTTTGTGCTCCTTTATGAATGTGAGTCAAGCCGAGCAGAAGTTAGCTCTTGCTTTATTTGATTTTAGGTCTAATGGTGACTGGGTATGTTGGAAGCAGGTACTGCTTGCCAGCTCACTGTAAATATGCCAACCCCTGTATGCTGGTAGTACGTTGTTGGTATTCCTTTTGGATTGAAAGGATCGGTTTCTATATAGGCTGATTTACTATGCCATATGGACCAGTAACTGATAACTGACACTTTAAGGTGAAATGTTAGTGTGCTGTCAAGCACTGTGCAATGTTTGCTGGCTTAAATCTTTGCTTTAGAGCAGCAACTCTCAGCACTGAGTCAGTTGTAATACTATTTAATGACTGCTATCTTTTAAAACATTATATACTAGTCTGTCAGAGGCTTACTTTTAATAAATGTCACCGTTAATTAGCGTGGAGTGGAATTGTAACCCTTAATAGGCTTAAATACACATATTAAAAATACTGAAGAATACTCTCTTCCATTTTAAAATGAACATAAATGTTAAATAATATACTGCGCATATATCTTTGGTAAAATAAAATGTGTACTCATTTATTAGGAGTTTGTGCTATATCACTATATCACTGCTTTTACCCAGATGGTGTTCAATTGCATATGGCTTAATTGCTCACATCATCTTTATTTAACAGTTAAGAACAAGTTCACTTTAAAGGTGCGGAAATGTGGGCAGATTTAAAAGATGGCCTGGAAGAGAAATGGCTTAATGTGTTATTTTATTCAAAATATTAAAGTAGAATATTTCAAAGGCAATTTTAACTACTTCTTTTTCCTCCTTTTGGCAGGGGAAGATGGCAAATGACTTTTTTAGAGAATGTTTGGGTTTGTTTTCTTTTTAAAGTCCTGTCCTGTTTCATATGGGGTGCTGTAAAAACAAAACACAACGTCAAGCAGAAGTTGTAAATCCAGAAATAAATAAAATAAAAGCATCAGTCACTTCTATCACTGGGGAACTTTCTTCATCTAAGCACATATGAACAATTGATCCTTGTAGTCATATATAGCAGTAAACATTAATAACTTAACAGTCTGAAGTCAGTGCTGAAGATATGGAGCATTATTGAAAGATGGAGTCGAGCAGGTGGCACTTTAATATGTTCAGTGTCATGGTTGACTCTAAAGACTAGTAGAATGAAATTACTTGAGGTTCTAAAGATTTAAAAAGCGAACTCATTTTGCTGCACTAAGGAAATGCTACTGATCAGGCTTTCTGTGTCCCTTTTTTCTAGGCTAGAAAATATTAACCCTGAAGAAAATGACATGGTAAGCCATTCTCTGAGGAGATTTCTTGATGTCAGTCTTATATCTTAGAGGCTTAAGTTCAATTGAGTGGGTTTCAAGAACTAAGATGTGGGAAAAAGAAGAATTGACACACTAATAATGTACATCTTTGCTGCAATATGAAAATTCAATAACTTCACTCAGTCAATTTACAATTCACATGTGCCTATTAATTAAAACCCTATATTAAATAAAATATATTAAAACTTCATGTCTGACTAACATATAATGCTGTTGGTAGACATTACAGGAATTACTGAACAGAATAAACAATGCAGACACTGGCATAGATATACTGAAGAATGGAGCTATAATTCTGAATCGAATACACAGGACCAAAGAACGTAAAAAGAAAATAGTAGCTGAAGAAATGAATGCAGTGATAGAACAACGGGATGCTGCTTTGTCTCAAGTAAGTCTCTACGAGTATATAATCGCTCAATATAAAATTTCTTTTTTTTCTTTTTCCTTTTCCCTTTTGGCAAGTGGCTGTTGATTGAGCTATCCTTTGTGCATGATAGGAATGCCCATTAAAATACTTTAAATATATTTCACAAGCAGGTTTTTGTTTTTGTTTTTTTTTTTTGCACAAAATCACTGCATTTTTGAAAGTAAATAGCTTTAAGTATACGGAACAAAGCAAAAAGCTACAAAGGGCTCTGTTTTGCAGGATGCTGCAGTTCTGTAAAGCACTGGACCACAGCAAACTGGACCTCAAGGAGTTGCAAAGGGTTAAAATTATAAGTAACAGAAATATGCATTAAAGGGGGATAAGACTGCATGCAGCAAAATAAACAACTCTTGGTTACTTTATGTTCAGGAAGTGAAAATTTGCACATCATCCTTGATTTTCAGTGTGCCGTGCCTCTGCTACATGGGCTACTATAAGCTGATGTCCTTTTGCTACTCAGATCACTGATCCCCTTAACTTTATTTTCCCAAGAGAATGCTATTCTCATTCTCGTCATTGAGAGAGTTTCCTTGGTGCTTCTGTCTCACAGCAGAGTTCTTCTCAGGTTCTCTTCACAGTTTTCTTTCTTCCTGATTTTGCCTTCTGAAAATAATGGATTTAACTACATGGTAATGAGCTGTAGGAAGCAGCAGAGTGGACAGGGAATATAGAACTTGATTTAGACTGAGTGAGACTCCTTATGAGTCCATCCCAGGCAAGAAGTTTCATCTGTCTGTTGCTTCAAAATAGAAAATAAAAATCTCCCCTCAATGTAAATATCCAAGATTGCCCACACACAAAAAAATTGTGTTAAATTTAAATTCTGGTTGAATTTATATTGTGTCAAGAAGTCACCTGGTAAAAGAATCCCCTTGTCACACCCTGAAATTTTTACCTTTTTGCAATCATCGTTTTTCTGATCTCTCCTACTTTAACCAGGAAAGTCTTTTTTGCTTGGTACTGAAAATAGTTAATGCATTTAACCACTGCAAAGAATGTTAATGTTAAAACTTCATCTTTTCACACTGCTCTTTCTTTTGTTTTTTATAATAATGATAACCAGTCTAGTTACTGGTGAACATCCAACAGTCCTGCCAAAAGTTATTGCTCTTTATTTGAAAATTTTAACCAAATTTCTTCTTTGAACAGGACACTTGAAAATTGGGCTGCTCATAAGAGAAAAGCTTTCAGCAAAAGAGAAGGGTCTTTTGATGTATTTGAGTTTTATCATTTTTTTTGCTTCAGTGTCCAAGTATATTTTCAGACATACTTGGACCATAAGTTTGCTAAGTTTCTGAATATTGTTGTGGGCATTATATGTATATTTTAATGGAGTTTATTTTTAAGCTATCCACTTACAGCATAGTTTAAAGACGTATATGTAGAAGTTGTTTTTTCCAAGTAACTGGTATGGAAATTAATAAAAGATCAGTATTTTATATAATGGTTCAAATGCCACAGCCAGCATAGCCACCTTCAGTGTCAAAAAATGCACGGATGATGTCAAGTAACAATGTCGAGATAGAGTGAAAAATAAATGAATAAAGTATTAACCTCCTCCCACTCCCCCTCAAATAAGATTTCTTTTATCAGCATTTGGTATTACGTTGGACTGCTATGATTGATACTGATTGCAAAATGTAATTGTTTTAAACTAATTATTAATAGTGGGACCCTATGGAGCTTGCATTGTGTTTCCATAACTATGATGCTTTCATGGCTGTGGCTATTGAATCCATAAAACAGATCCTTGGAGCTGAAGCTACCATTTCAACCTGCATTTCTCACAGGATGATTCCTTGGGAATTCGTACCATACTTGAATTATTAGTAGTCTTTTGTTAACATTGTAATAGCAGTAGTTATTACAGTGCTAACAGCAAGAACAATAGGAGAGGGATTCCTACGTTAGACCACAAAGGGGCTGGATATAATTCAGGGGATGTATATGCTTAGCATAACAAATGTAAATTATTAGAAGTTCCATCCAAGGCAGCCTCAGGTATTCATAATATTTGCAAGTTAAAATCTTTCTCTTTTCATGGGAGGTGACATCAAATAATGAGGGGGCCTTGGTAAGAATAGGGTGAGACAAAGCTGAAGTGGAGTACTCCATAAGAGGCTGTTGCTGACTCTGGAGAATGGCATTTTAGAAGTTCAGAGGTCATGGGGCAGTGGAAGCTAAATGCTTCATAATGCATTTCATAGAAACTGATTCTGCCAGCTCTTGTACAGTGCTGGGACAGCAGTTCTGTTCGGGTGACCCACGCAGGCAGCGCTCTCGTGGAATTGGTTATGTGGTAAGTAAGGGTTTGTACGGAGTGTGGTCATCTGTTAGCTTATGGTTTTCTTTACAGTAACCTGGTAGTTGGCAATTAAGCACAGTGAATACAGCTAGCATTCAGGTTTAGGGGTGTACCTTGTAGGATTTATGTTTTTTTCTTTTGCTATAAACAGTAATACAGAATTCTTTGCAGCTCTAACTCTGCTAACTCTAGAGCTCTAACTCTAACTCTTCTTATTCTTGAAAAGATAAAAAGCACTGTCCATATCCATGAAAAGTATGAATAAGTTCTTTCTGATACATAATACCTCAGCCGCTCTACATCTTTTTTGGTATTTGACTTGTGAATATCGTGTCTTATTTGGAGCAGCTCAAGGCACTATTATCACTGTACTGAGCTGCACATGTGTATGTAATCTTAGATCATCCACTACATTGCTGAGCAAATATGCAAACTACTTTTTGTATGTGTGAAAACAAATAAAATGATATAAACTCAAATATTTGATACTACTTTTAGTATGTATTTTCAAGTGAATAGAAAACAAACAACTAAAGCATGGCTAAACATTGACATCCATCTTCTCCTGTACCAACTCCCTTAAAAAAACAAACTCAACTGTTTGGTTATATTTGCCAAGATATATTTGTTAGTGAACAGATATTGTGCTATACTGGGGAACTTGTTTCTGTTTTATGACTGATCTCTGAAGAGGAAGCAGAGTAAGAAATTGACTGTCATGAGAAATAAAAACTCAGTTTATTGTCTGTATTATTAAGTTTTGTCTTAATGAGGGGAGGAAAAAAAAAAACCTTCCAGTGACTTTTAATACTGTTCTATCTGTCTGCAAGAGTATTCCTTGCTTGAGCAAAGGAATGTTGAGCAAAATGTTCGTCAAATTAGTGAGATTGAAAATGAGAGATTAAGTAGGGTAATAGCTGTGTTATATGATCTTCATAACATACTTGAAAGAGGATGGTTTCCAGCAGGAGGCAATGCAGTGCAATGGCTCAAACGGGCAACCGCCCATCACACCTTATGGACAGGAATGTTAATATGATTAAAGGGTTGGCAGCCAAAACTGGAGACTTGAGTAAGTCATTAAAATAACTTTTCTACTGTATTGTTAAAGAAAGTGACCCTTTAATTGGTACAGTTTGAAGGAAGTGATTTTAAAGAAACTAAATAGTAGCGTGGTAGCGTGGCTTATAGTTCACAGGATTCATATGTTTGATATGTTTTCAACCCTGTTCTTAAATTTGTAGATATTTTGTAATTGCTAAGTCTGTTACTCTACAAAATTTTAATATTTAAAGGTGTAGATTTTTTCTAAAGAAAAGTAGTGTTTCTGTGGCCAGTGAAGTGTCACCTCTAATACCCTGATCTTGAAGCAATAACATAACTGGCAAGCAAACCTGGTTTTACAGCTTTGAATAGTTTGATCACATCCTGCTGTGCAGGAACATGCATATGACTGTTCATGTACAATTTGGCATGCACCCAGTTGCTCATCTGAAGCAAGTTCAAGTACTTTTCTCCATTTGAGGCACTGTTTGGCAGCAAACAGCAATTTATCGTTGCTGGAAACAAAGACAAGAAGCATTATGCTTGACTGCCCATCATTATTGGTTTCGACTAATGACTAATAACTGATAAATGTCAGCAGTCACAGCAAGCCAGCCTCTCGCTAACTTTCTTCTTAGCTGCTCAAGAATTTTCCGTCCTTGGACACCAAATAAGGTGAAGAGCCCTCTTACCTGTAATTCCACAACATTAAGGCCTTCTCCACTGAGTGAACAGGCCTTACTGAAGTAATAAGCCTAGAAGCTGTATAAACTGTAAAAATAAGGAAAATATGTATAAATATAAAAAATTACTTACAAATCTCAAATCAGTTCCAGGGGAATACTGCAGCAAAGGTTGAAAAGCTGCTTGACTGCTTTATCTTGGAGATAATTTCTGTTCAGTCCAAATCATGGTTTGGAATATTATTTTTCAATGGTCACTTGAATGAGCCCATCAGTTTTAAACTCTGTGCTTTTGATTCCCTTTGATACATCCTGGCTAATGAATGAGACTGAGTTCTTGTTTGGCAAAAGCACGTTTGAAATTGTCCTAGCAGCTCTGCTTGATGCCTTCCCTACAACCTTTTTCCTTGCCTCTAATGTTCAGGAAAGACAGGAGAAGAGGGGAGAGATAGGATGCAACATTCATGATTCTTTTTGAACCTAACACCTGTCGTGGAGTATTGATGATTTTGGTCCCAGGATTGTTTGAGGAGAGAAGTAGAAGTAAAGTGGATGTTTATTGTTATTTGAGGATCCAAGTTAGTTCCATCTTCGCCCTGGCTTCCTTTGGGAGGGCAAGAGCAAGTTCCCGTTGCCCTCATTTTTTCCCCGAGAGGTAGCAGATAAATGAGTGAGGGGAAGTTACTGGCCAGCAGGAAAGGCAAGCAGAAAGAGATGAGAGAGAAGCCTAGAGGGCATAATTTTAAAAGCCCCTTTCACTGTTCAAATTTAGTTTGAACCCTGAGAGAAATAAATAGTGCTATGGGGAAAATACAAAGTAGAAAAGTTTTTAAAAATAAAAGATTTACCAATAAAAAAAAAATCATTCCCGCAGAAGGGAAAGGGAATTAAAGAAGCAGGAGTTGGGGGAAAAAAAAAAGGTTGCTGTGTTTATCATGATTTATGCCAGTGACCTCAGGTAAAGCTCACGGACATCAGTTTGGAGCTAAAGTTGAATAAAATGCATCCCAAGAAAAAGAGGAGGAGAAAAAAAAAAAAAGAAACAGCCTATGTGAGCAACTGTTGTGATGAACTTTTGGTATCAATTTTGAGAAGATACTAAATCTTTTGTATCTCACAAAAGACAAGGCTCATTTGTTACTAGGCACCACTATTCTTCTATAGATAAACACCTACTTGAGTAGAAAAATGATAGTAATTCTTACTTGGTAAAATGTTTGATATACCCTAACTTCTTACCACCGGTATATATGTTTTACCAAGAATATGGACATTTTCCAGGGAAAAGTTCAGTTAAATATCTGATTATGTTCAGAAGATGTGGAAACTATTTTTTTCTTTTTTCTGAACCAAGAATTATCATCTAATAGTAAGGAAATTAGCTGAACTCTTGATAACTTGCTTTGGGTGTCCTGTGTAGAATGTTTCCTAAAAGAGTAACAGCTATTCAGACTTTCAGCGTGGTCTTCTACGTTTTTATTGATATTGCTTATAATCAATTGCTCAAAAAACAAAGAAAGCCAAGGAGAGATAGGATATTCAGGCAACATGATAAGAGCCAAAACTAGGGATTTGGGGACAACTTAATGTCATTTGGTCTGTTGCCTTGGGGTAGCAGAAGTTGTGATTTCTTTGTAGATGGGTATTTTTTGGTAGTGAATGAAACTCCCTGTAATTTTACTGCAGTCAGAATTTCACTTGTGAAATTGTGGCTTGTGGCTTATTGCTCTGTTTGACGGAAGGCTTTGGTTGCATGAAGTGCAGTGGGTTTTTTTGTTAGTTTGTTTTTAAATCAGCTGGTAGGTTGGGAGTGGAGAATGTGAAGGAAACTGCCTTATGGAGCTCTAATGCTTAACTTTTATGTTTAGCCTTTGAATGTTAAATATGAGTAAGTATGTAAATGTGAATGCAGTGTTCCCTTGAAACTAGGGATTACAGTTTGTCATCTTGAACTTCTGAAAAGTTTTTTAATTGATGCAACATTTTCTGTATTTTACTGCCACAAGGTATTGGCTGAATGACACCCTGAGATGCGTTATTGTTTGCAATGTTAAATGACCTGTTCTTGTGCAAACTGTGTAGTGCAGAATTCAGAAAATACATGTCTGCATCGTATTTGGGGGCATGATCAAGTCCTGTATCTTTAACTGTAAGCTCTAATGAATATCCTGTAGAACATTCATCTTCTCCTTACTTCCTAGAAACTCCTCACCCCTCTCAAAATGACAGTAAATTTGTATGCAAGCTTGTTTGATTAATTACTATTTGACCCATCTATCATGCTAAGCTCCGGGTTCACACAGCTTAAATTTCCAAACCAATTTCTAGAATTAATTTAAATATTTAATGTCAAAACTCTAGGATGAAATAGAGAAAAAATGTTTTGTATGCTTATTGATGGCCTCTTTAAGTAGCAACAACCTGTAGAGGAAATTTCCAATGTGATACAAGCAGCAGAATTTGAGCAGTATTTGCTGGAAAGAGGAGATAGAGTCATTGTGCATTCAATAACTTCTTTAGGTGCTGGAATTATTTAAAAGTATTTAAAGTAAAGTTTGCAGGGTGCATAATGCTTCACAGTTTAAAGTCAAGTATTGAATGCTGAACAGGTTTGCTTATACTTGTTGAGTAAAATGCCTCTGATTTTTCTCAAGAATTAAAATATGTATCTATGTATTTTTCATATTTAAAAGATTTCTTTGGCAGCTTTCTAAGAAATCTTTCTGCAAAAATACTCTGTTACTCTGGATGCTCACATAGATTTAGGTTAAGATTCTTTGATAAGTAATGAAAAGAAATTGTTTGGATTTTATTTATCTGTAGTGTAGGATCAGGAAGGGTTCCTGGGTCTGACCTGTGTGTTCATTCTCCTTCTTGCTCATGCCACTTAACAGTTCCTGAACATTCACAATTGCAGCTTTATAATTGGAAATGTTGCTGGGTCAGCATTAGCAAGTACTGTGAACAAATGGGAGTGGTTCTGGAATATGAAACAGTTAATTCTCAACACCTGACATCCACATTTCTACATTTCAGGGTGGGTTTTGTTTTCTTTGGACAGGCCTATGGACTAAATGCCCGTTTTTGTTGGAGTGCAGCGGGCGTGCGCCCGGGCTGCATCTCAGAGTTTGTTTTAATCAAAAAGCAGTCCTATGCTTTCTTTCAGAGCACCCTCCGTGTTGCAAACCAAAGCACAGAAAATGAATTCACTGCAAGCTGCATCCGCATGCAAATGGAGGCACTAATGTCATCACACTGTAGGTCTCCATAGCACCTGAAGTTTAAATACTGCCAATCTGGCAGTACAAGTAGCATGCAAATTGCATTTTTTATTGAAAATTATGAAATTCATTGATAATTGTAGATAAATGATGAACCTTTCTTAATTGTAAGTATAGAAAGGAAAAATAAATCCATATAATTTAGGAAAATATTTAGTGCTAGTTACATTAAAGCTCTGCCAGTCTATTAGGGAAAGTGTAAAAATTATAATTCTTCTCCTTGATTTACCAAAAAAAAAAAAGTGGCTGAAGAATAGTGTTAATAAGTATTGTAATCGAAGTTCTCTCTACACAAGGGATGGAAGTTTTGAGATGAATGAAGACGTTGTTGGTAAATGCACATGTCAAGGATATACTGCAGGCAGCCAGCTGAGTTTAGGTTTAAGTGATTCTGCATCTCAGATATTGGAAAACTTTTAGATGACTGTTAATTCAATCAACTGATTTCACTATAACATTTATAGTTACTTGCTCCATTTTAACATTTATATGCAGGCAGTTAAAACAGTGGGATTAATACTGCTTTCAGGTGGCTGTGGTTTCTAGTGAGAGCTGCTAGAGCAGGAGCTACTCTATCCCAGCTTCCTCAAACAGCTTGTTGGTTCCATGAAGAAAAGAGCACTACTGTTGATTCAGTGCATTTATTCCAAAGTGTTTTCCTATCCCTATCATATCTGCAGAGTTTTCATGTGCTTAGTAAGCTGCTTAACTTTGTCATATGCTCTCACATTTGAATTGGATTTTGTTATATACTATAGATATTTGGGGAACAGTGATTACTCGATTAAAAAAAAATTCAGGAACTGTCCCTTAAGCAATTGTTGGCTCAAATGAGAGTACAGTATTTATTAGGGCAAACAGATAGTGTATAATACAAGAATACCTGTGATCCTATGATTACAGTAACTGAACAACACAATAACCTGTGGTTTCTGTGTAGCCATCCCTGATACTAGAATAATGTGATTGCATTTAAAAACATACCAGAAATATTCATTTCTGTTTGCATGTGAATTTTAAGACAATTCACTGATGCTTATTTAAAAACCAGTTCATCAGAATGACAGATTGTTTCCCAATTTAGTTTTTCTTGTCAGCTAGTATTACTTATGCTCAATTCAAAGTTTATACTTTCTAAAAGTTTGCACTTTCTAAAACCATTTCTCTGCCTACAGCTGAATACCTTGCACATACCTGAGTCACTTATTGTGACTATAATGACTCATTTCATAATATTGCGGCTTTTTGTGCTACCAAATTGCACAAAAATTAACAGTGGAGTTAGGACTAGCAAAGCTGCGTAACAAAATAGTGCATAGACAAGTATGTGGGGGTTTCTTTGAAAATAAAGCATAGATGCTGAGACACTTAGTAAAGGAAGGTCAAAATAGTACTTGGCTATGGTCACACTGACTTCAGTAGGATCCTTCTTGGAAGTGAAGTACTTGCTAGTGAGTCAGTGTATAACCAGTTACGGGTAGTAAGTAGAATACTTCAGTGCTGGCTGTCTTCCAAGTACTGTACTGATACATGCTCTACTTTGAGGACAAATTTATTCCTAGATCTTTTTGTTTCTTTATGTATTTAAGTGTTAGTAAGATTTTTGGGGTTAGTTACTTTGAATTGTTTTCTCTTCTGAAGTTCCTACTCAGAAATTTTACCCTGAATATCTTTCTTGGAATTGCTACAATGCACTGAAAGTAAAATTGATCCTATTTTAAGTATTACTATGCTTTAAAAACCTTTATTCAGTGATTTCAATTTAGCTAACAAAGATTTACTTTCTTTTCATTGGTTTTAAAAGAGAATCTTGGCTCTTTGATGATTTTTCTTCTCTTAGGGGAAGTATTAATTTCCAGTACTTTTGAAATTTTCCGATTTCCATGTTTTCCAATTGTTGAATTATTTGGAGGCTATTGGTAATTTCTTTTGTTTTCAGTATAATAGACTGTTTCCTGAACTATATGAAGGTCACTGTACTGTTCTGGTTTCTTACGTTCCTACAACTCTACAGTGGGAAATTAGCTCAAGACAGTAAAGTGTGAGCAAGCATACTATCCTATTACCTTGCATACTACTTATTAGCTTACATACTTAGTTTATACATTATTTATTAGAAGTATAGGCATGAAATTAAAAAACTGAATGAATAATGTGACTTCCATGTAAAAGAACTCGCTTATTTGTATATGAGAGTTTTTTATGAAAAAAAGCACTCTGTGACTGATTGAATGCATTTTTTGCTTAATTTCAGACCTAGTGTAGTCTCATAAGTAAATGTTTGACTCCAGGTTACTGGGTTTATGTTCTGATTAGAAACAACTCTGAAGAATGCAGCAGAGGTGAGGTGCTGGGGGGAGATGCAGCAGAGAAGTTAGAGATAAGAAAGACTCCAATTAAAGAAATAGTATTTTATAAGCAATGCATGAAGTGCTCACTTATTCTAGCTTCATTTGATGTTTTACCAAAGAGCATTCCTTTTTGTTTTGAGCAGGATCTGAGGGTTGTCCAGGTTTTGAGTGTCTAAAGTATGTGCAGGCTGTATGAGAACACTCTACTGAGTCTAAAACAGTTAAACGTATCTGTAAAACCTTAGATCTCAAAGAGTTCAGCCTCATTGAATGTGACTAATTATATTGGGGAAAGAGGAAACATTGTAAAGAATTTCATAACAAAGTACAAAACTTCAGAAGTTTGAAAGAGAACAAATCTAGAAATAATATGCCCTCTACTCAGAGGTTATGCGCTGCATGAGAAATTTGAAAGTTGTGCACTTTTTAAAATAGGCAGATTTTATTGTCCCTCTGCTGTAACTCTGCTTTGGTAAGATGGATGGCATGTTTAAAGGGAAGTGCATGCATAAATTCTGAGAAGGACAGAGGTCTAGTTTAAGTCCTAAGACTTGATTTTTCTGTAGTATTTAAGAATACTCATACTCCTCCCAAATATGGAATTTTCATAGGTATTAATTTTCTTCAAGAATCCATTGAGTGTGATTGTGTTTCTGTGACTTTATACATCTTTCCTGCATCTAAAAGTAATGAAATTTTAAAGTTCAATGTATCACTATGAATATAAAAAAATAGAAATTAGGAAGAAAAGGTATCCATCAGAAATGAAATTTTAACAATTTTCCAACAAAATTAACTTTTAGGGTAAATTAATTTTATCTTAAATTGTTTTGATATTTCCACTTTAAAAAAGTTTCTTCTTCTATTTGAAGAACCTTTTCTCTGATTGTTAAGATTGGTGGAACTTCAGGTTCTCAATTGCTTAGATTTAGTAAAATAAAGAATTGAGATGCTTTAATATTTTTTTGATAATAAACCAGTTACCCAGATGGACCCTAGGTAGTCATCGTATTGAGGCAACTGAATCAAACCTGGAATGAAAAAGTAAGCTCTCATCCTGAGAACTGAGAATTTGTACTGGGGAAATTGCAAACTGTGAATGTGGTTCCAGTAACTGCTCTTAAGTGCATATATGCACATTAATATAGATATTAAGATGACTAAAGACTGGAAACTGTTAAACTTTGTTGCCTGAATTGTCTTATACTTTATATATACTCTTTTAGTTACTTTAACTGTTAAATGAAAATAAATGAAATCTAGTTTTGCTGCATTTTTAAGTGCTCAAAAATACAAAAGGAGAGGAACCGTAACAGGAAACCAAATCATGTATAGAGCAGATTACGTCTCTTCTAATACTGCAAATATTCCAAATAATGCAAGCAGGTGTAAGGAAGACAAAAATCTCTCATTTGTATTTTAATGCATTTCCTTTGACTTCTGATGGAGCTGGACATCACTGCAGTACTGCAAGAAAGTGTTTACCTTTACGTGTTTCTCTAATAGAATATAATTTTTTTAAATGCATATGTTTCTGAGAGTTAAACTCTACAAAAGCACTTCTTTTCATGAAATCCCAGTAGTTTTAAGCTGCTGGGCATTGTATAAATAATCATTTAAACACATTTGTTGACCATTTGCCAGAACTTTGAAGAAAAGTCTTTTCTTTCAGTTGATTAAAAAAAACTTTAATTCAAAATTATAACTTAATGGAGGGGGAAGACTTCTTGTGATTATTATGTAGAAACTCCTATTTTTGTGGAGAAAAAAAAGATTTTGTATGAAAAAAAGAATGAAATATATTTATATAAATATAAGTGCTTCCAAACATCTGCAGTTCAAAGTACATAATTCACAGTGACACCAAAGGTTGGTTTGTGTTTTGACTGGAAGACTTCGGTATTATTTTTGTCTGCAAAGGAAAGAGTTGTGTAGCATCCAAGTGGCGCAAGATGTTTGCTTCCAGAAATTGTGAAGAATATGGGACAAGGGGCAGACTGTTCCAGAAAAGAGGGAAAAAAAG
>JAVCKT010012533.1:0-29061 GCA_032273925.1 Rhynchotus rufescens | reverse complement strand
CCAGGCATGTGGGAACCCTTTCTGAGCTTGTCCTTTACTTAAAGGAGATTAACTATCTCTTCTGTTTTACCTGCTACGTTTAACTGTCCCTTGCCGCATATTTTAGACTACTTGTTTACTTTATAAGTGCATCAGCTCTTTGAGGGTCACAGGAGGAGTTTCTGGAATGCAGGGTGCTAAAATAGAGTCTCTTTTTTTTTTCCATTGCAATCACAGAATGGATGGGATTGTGGGGCAAGCCCAGGAGCTCTCTCTGGTTGGTTATCACATCTGCAGTAACAGCAGCCTTCTGTGTGGGTTTTTTTGGCCACTTGATGCCTCTAAGGCTTTCAGGCTGCCCCCTCCATTCTCCAAGAGCCCTGGTGTCAGGGAGAAGTGCTTTCTCCAGCGCTGCTAAAACACGCTGCCTTTCTTCAGTGCCATGTTAGTCATGTCACACTCGCTCAGCCTTTCCCTGCCTCAGCTGGGCAACAGGAAATCTGCAGCGTTCGAATAGGAAAGGCTGAGATGCAAGTGCTGAGCTGAACTCCCTTTGCTCAAGAGGTAGATGGGGAGCAGGGATGTATCTGGTGGGTGCAGGCAGCTTTGCTGCCAAAACAGGTCCCTAAGATCTCTGAAGAGGAGGCAGGCAGGAGAAGCCATCGCCCAGGCAGACTTTTGGTGCCAGTGTAAACAAAAAGCCCAGCTATAAGGAAAGCTTTGAGTCTCGGTTAAACAAGAGACTGAGATGGAACCTTTACCAGATACCCAGATATTTTAAAAAGGTAATTGCATTTTTCTCTCCTTCAGAAAGCTGGCAGTCCGCTCAAGCTAGTTGCTGTTAAGGGAAACTGCCACGTTGGACAGAGCTGCTCTGTTCTGACCTGTGTGGACTGGCACCCAGATATTTTCTCCCTCGCTCTTCCCTGCTACTGCTGCTTTCTGTGTGCCCCGAGCAGAGCCTGGCTGCTCGTGGTGCTACATTTACATCATAACTCCCTCTACCAAGAGTTTTATTCAGACTGGTTTTTAGTGCAAGTTCACATATGAATTCCTGCTTGGAATCCCCTTGGCCAGGGATTTGCACCCGATCATCTGAAAGATTCTGTCACACCTTTTTAAAATAATATTACAGTGCATCAATACTTCTGTTTTCATGTAAATCGGGGGAGATCTTGTCATTAATTGGCAGATGAATAGGCAGTTTGTTTCCTCCTGATCTACCAGACTTCTGCAGACCTCTGGGATGTATAAATGTGTGTTTGTGTATATACAAAATGTGTGTTTGTGTATATACATATAGCTTGTGCCTACAGGTATATGTGTGTATATATAAATGTTTGTGGAATGTTTACACTTTGTTTTCCTCTTTCAGAATGGTTTCACTCCGTTGTATATGGCAGCCCAAGAAAACCACCTGGAAGTTGTTAAGTTTCTTCTTGATAATGGTGCCAGTCAGAGCCTTGCTACAGAGGTAAAAATTCCAATTTTGCACAGTACGAACAAAGTAAAATGTGCTTGAGCATTATCTTTGACAACTTTTATCAAACGAGTCTTTTAAATACAGAATTTCAGACCAATAAAATGTTCTCTCTGTGGAGTGTGCTAATGAATACTGAGTTACTGGCTTTCAGACATTTTAACCATCTCTTGCCACCTCTAAAAAAGAACGTCAACTAAAAGCAGTTCTAAAAATAGATGTATTCTTAACGTGAAAGACTCGCAATTATGATTAAGTGCTTCAGCAGGCAGCTGCATGCAAGACATGGAAGTTCTCTCTAGTGTCATTAGAACTACTGAGCAGAGTAATGCTGAGGACAACCGTAAAGCAAGAGAAACTGTTTATCTTCTTTGGAGCCAGCCCTGGGATATCCAGGGAAATCCTGGGCTTGCTTCGTGCTTGGAACATTTTCTGAGCTGCATTTATTGCCACGCTGATTCCCCCACTGTTGTACTGGACTCTTCCATCTGGTCTGGCAGTGATAATTTCAAGCAGACAGAAGGTTACAGGCTCCATTCTCCAAGGTGTTTCAGGATACTTTCTAGAAGAACACTTTTATTTCTTGCCCCTAAGAAGGAATTCTGACCTGAATAAGAGAATTTGGAAGGAAAAAGGAAAACATTTGGAAAGATTATAAGAACAGCAAGCATTTTAATTTTCTTAAATATACTGTATTGAGATAAGTTTTCAATCTGGTTAATTTTTAGTTATCTTTATTTCAACATTTGGCTAAAAATGTGGTTCAGTAATTGGTCTGTGTAAACTTTGATTAAATTCTGACTAACGCATCTGTACTGAATCCAGGAAGGAAATCACCCTAAGTTCAGAAAGCCCTGCTCACAAAATACGAAATGCAAAATTAGCTTATTTCGGCACTATATATTATAGTATCACTGGATAGTAATTTGTGTATGGAATTTTTATTGACCCTTCTAAAATCAGTACTATACAACAAACTACAATGAATCAAAATTACGTTTTGAAAATCACTAATAAGTATCTGTAACTGGAGGTGTGCATTGTAAATTCTGGAAATGCACAAATCATGAAGTCAAGAATGAAGTCAAGAAATACCAAAGTGAAATATTTTAAATCTGGAAAATTAATTGAAAACCATGGTATCTGCAATGCTCGTTTCTGTTTCGTGGTGAAAACTTGGACAGCAGGAAGTCATGGGACTCCCCAGAGTCCTCCAGCCAGATACGACTTTCCAAAATGTTAGCTGTAACATTGCCTGAGACCAGCTGTGCCCAAGCTGTGCCTGGCTGCCTTGGGCTTTCCCTTCCCTTTGCTCTTCCCTTCAGCTGGAAGCGGCGGTGCAGCCGGCACGGGTCTGTGGCTCAGGCTCGTGATAAGGTGCAATCTAATTTTATCCGTGCCAAATTCCTGTGAAGATACCAGGCCACAGGATAACGTTAGCCCCTCTTCTCGTACTTGGTTGCAGTAGATATTTGTGGGTGCTTTTTTATGTTCTCCTGGTCAGGGTTTTAAGAACAATCTAACTTGTCTTTCTCACTGCAAGTGCAAAAGCCTTTGTTGCTAAACTATAACTGTAGAGCTAAATATTTGATAACAAAACCTTTTAACAGAGCTGTTCTAATGGTGCGGAAAATAGAGTCAGCTTTTCCTTCAAACTGACTTAAGCTTGGCTCTTTTTCCAGACTGGGCTTGCTTGCTCTGTGCTGTAAGGTGAGGCTGCTGCCTACAGACCTAGGGGCATATAGGGGTGCTGGCCTCGTGGAAACACATTCCCACCACGCTGGCCTCGGCGCCGCTCTGCACGGGCCGGAGCAGGGCCGGGTTTGGGGCAGCTGCACAGGGAATATCCTGTCTGCATCTGCCTATTGCGTTCCTCACTTGTAGAAAAATCTATTAAAATATAATTTTAGAAAAGCATCTTAGACTGCTTTTGAGTGCTGAGTCCACTTCAAAATCTGTTAAACGTTATCTTCTGCTTTTCAGGTCTCTTAAGCTGCATTTCTTTGGTCATAACTATGCAAGTCTTAGTATAGATAATTAGAAGATTATTAATTTTTCAGTGTTAATTTTCATCAATGGAAGTGTTCCCTTTATAACTGTAGTAGAACAATTGGTATTTTGGGAGAATTCGCAGTTACTTTGCAAGTTTTATAACCCACATACTTAAAAAAACCAACAACGACAACAAAACACAGGATGGGGATGAAGCAGGAATCTGTGCTTTTTTTCCCCCTGAAAAGCACGGATGATTGCTTCTAGCTGTGAGGGAAAGGACAGTAATTGGCTCTGGAGCCATCTCTGTCAGTTGTATTTTAACATCTTTTCAGCTTTTTACATCCCTATATGCTTGTATGCTTTATTCTGCAAGTACATATATATGCAAATGTTAATCAGTGAATAATCTTGCTTTTTTTCCAAGTGTCATTCCATTTTGTTTGTGTTCCAAGCTTTTATGTTTGTCTGCAGTGTCAGTTAGACGAGTTAAGCATTTGGGGCCCAATTTGTCAACACTTTACTGCAATATTAGCGTTGTTGCAAGGTACTTTCAATTTGCACCATTCTGCGCTGTGAATTGGAGCTAGCAACGTCACTCACGCCGTCATCTCTGCCTCCCCCTTCCTGGCAATCTTGGAGTCTGTGCTGAGAGTGCCCCTGGCTCTGTGTTGCAGGATGGTTTCACGCCTCTGGCGGTCGCCTTGCAGCAAGGGCACGACCAGGTGGTTTCGCTGTTGCTTGAAAACGACACCAAGGGCAAGGTCCGGCTGCCCGCTCTGCACATCGCTGCGCGCAAGGACGACACGAAGGCGGCGGCGCTGCTGCTGCAGAACGACCACAACGCTGACATAGAGTCCAAGGTCAGTGGTGGACACAAGGCAGCTTCAATACCGCCTTGGGGCTGGCCACTTGTTACATCCAATGCAGCGTTTTGCTGAGAAGTTATGTATAATTTCTCCTACGGTGTGTGATTCCAAATAAGTTCTGTTTGTTTCTTCCTTTGCCTCTTTTTCCCTATCCCCTTTTTTAAATCCAAGTTAACTTCTGTAGAAACCTTGCAAATGGAAAATAATGACCAAGATACTGTTAAAATTATCCTCTTGGGAATGAAAGCCACTGCTGCAGTAGTGTGCTATAAGCATCAAGTAATAAACTTATATGATGAGTTGTTTGTGATCTCGGTACCTCAGAACTCTGATAAACATGTGACAATTGACGTGCAAGAAGATCATTCAGCTTCCATTCAGTCGAGCTTCCCCTCGGCGCCGCGTGTGCTGTCTCAGAGCTGCCTTGCCCCGTAGCATTCATGAAGCTTTTTGCATCCATATCACCAGTGGTGAACTAACCGTTCATTTTTTCCCCCCTCTTTGCTTCCAAATGTGTTAACCTAGATGATGGTGAATAGAACAACAGAGGTATATATAAATATATATATGCATCATCACTCCTTCATGACTTAGTGCTGCTGCATCATTTCTTCTTCCTCCTTTCTGCATTGCCTTTTATAGGATAGATACCTGCTTTAGACTAAATGAAGTAGCATGTGCTAGAGAAGACTGTAGTTTAGATACCAGGGCTTTCTGCAGCTGAAACTAGGGGTTAAAAGTAAGAGTAAGCATTCTTTGGAACTAATTGCCATCGTAAAGCATTGCATTACATAAGACAGCGTTTTCAGGGATTCTCTTGCTGTGGATGTTTATCAGATGTGTCAAGAGCTGCAGACAACCCTGTCATGTTGTGTGCATCCAGGACTGATCTTCTAGGCTTCTGCATGACACTTATGTCGATGGTGTCAGCAAACAGAATGATCTGAGAGTGGTTTTAAATCTGCAAAACTCCCAAAGCAAGGCGGTGGCAGCTAGCATGGCTTGCAAACAATTTAGAAATGCATCTAGTTCCCATAAGGTATCGTACTTTGCAGGACTGATGGAATTGCTGCATGTTTTAGCATTATTTTGAAAGGAAGAAAAACTACTTAAATATGAAAATAAGTTGCTGAAGTGATGTTATCACTAAGGCATCTTCTAATTAGGCTGACAACTTGCAGTGTCTGAACATAACCCAGTGTGATTGCCCACAGTGGGGGACTGATCTTTATGGTACTAACCCTTGGAAAAAAATCCATATTAATCATTTAAAATGGTCTTTGATGTTGTTTTCATTTGCATCTACTTTGAATTTATAAAATCCAGTTAGCAAGTATATCAAGTGACTTGTATCTGAACTCCTGCAAAGAATCTCTAAGAGATTTAAGTTGCAAGACTGACATAATACAGATAACAAATAGGTATTTCTGGTTAGAAATTAATATCTTATAAAGGACAAATCACTGCTTTTAATACTCTAATGTTTTGCTGATGTTTCTATGGAATTAATTGAAAGTTTTATCCTAGTTCTGATCTTCTAGAAGAATTACAGTAATTTCTTTTCCCTCCTGCACAACAATATAATTTTATTTAGACTCTCAGAGGGTCTATAAATAAGTATCAGTGAGTAAAATCTAGTACAGAATTGGAATGGTGACTTGCAGCAGACTGCTTACTAGCTTTTGACAGTGATGTGATGCAAATTGTGGAGCACCAAAGAGATAAACATGTATATATATAAAAAAGTATCTACTGGTTTTGTTGTGTTCTTTTTCCAGAGTGGGTTCACTCCGCTCCACATAGCTGCTCACTATGGAAATATCAACGTAGCTACATTGCTGCTAAATCGGGGTGCTGCCGTGGACTTCACTGCAAGGGTAAGAATGAGATTTTAGTTATGCTTAGTTTGCTTAGTGTTTGCTTTGACACACTTACCTGCCCGGTGTGGAAGCGTGCGTTGCTTCTGCCAGCTGAGGTGCCTCCTGTTCTCCTGGCATAAGGTGCAAAGGGGGCTGTTTGGGCTGCTGGACTGAACCCGAGCGCAGCCCCTGGAACGCAGATCCGTCCTGCCAGCCTCATCTGCTAGTTCCCATAGAGCTAAAATTGATTTTCTACACAAAGGAAAGTGGGCAGGAGTATCTGGGCAGGGCTTGGATAAGGAGAAGATGCTGTGGTTGGGGTGGAGGAAGCTGGAGGTAGGTTCCTAGTGGTGTTCTTGTAGTTTGTTTACTCATTAACTTCTTTGTTAATGGCTTAGACATACAGAATAAGAATGTGCTTATGGACCTATGGCCAGCAGCTGTGGTCAGCACAGAAAGGATATGACTAACTGTAATGCAGAACTGTGCTGAAGTTCGTAGTGGAAAACAGAAGGTCAGATCCTTGGAGAAAGGCTACAGGTATTTCTCCTATTGGAAAAACCTATTGGCTTTTCCACCAGCCTGCCAACCAAGGAGGATAATGACCTGGATAACTTAGTAGTTCATTTACTGAAGAAAATCCAGAAAACAACAACACAGCAAATGTGATTGCAGGTTATATTAATCAAGGTATTTCAAGTATAGATAGGAGGAAAAAAAATCAAGGCAATACTAAATTTTAGTTAGACTTCTTGGGAAACCAGAAAACCTAACAAATGGTCCAGAATTCAAATTGAGAAAGGTTTGGGGGAGGCCTAATAGGGTCATCAGGAGAAATAAAGCGCAAAGAAAAAGGGCTTGGTTCATCAGACCTACAAAACAAAGCCAGGGAGGAGATGTAGCTGGCAGGGGAAGACTGGGAGAAACACTGGATGTTAATACTAGATTTTATAGGAGTGAGATTCTGGAGTAGCCTTGAAATTAAGATAGAAAGCTCAAAAATCTGTGTGTCTTCAAGATGGTGGTTATGAGGGGATCTGTGTAGTCTGGTGTCTGTGATGAGAGAGGACTAACCTAGATAACTAATTGAGCAGCTGATTTTCAGAGGTTTTGATCATCTGTTGTATTACTTTAACAAAAGAAAAAGTACTATACTACTATTCAATGTATTTGCCACATACAAGTACAAATTACAGTATATCCTTTTACTTTAGCTTTTACTTTAGATAATATTTAATAACATATAACTATTCTCCATAATTACTATACCTCTATTGGTAAGTATACATTTCCAAGCAATAAAGTGTTTATGATAAGCACTGTAAAAGCATATGTATTTTTAAACTTCTGGGACTTTTTGCAGTTAAAAACAAGCTCCTCACCCCTCCTGCCTCACAAGGAGGGCAGGAGGAAGAAGGCACAGCAGTTTCTTTGCACTTCCTTCTCAGAGACTGTGTGTTTAGCAATGTGTGCTGTTGGAGGATATAGTCGACGAGCAGTGGAGATGTACAGAGCATGGTCAGTGTTTTGCCAGAGAATCTTTTCTGTAATTTTAAAGAAAGGATGCAGGTGGAAGGGATTGGTGTCAGCCGCTGTTCATTTAACCCAGCAACATTCAGTGATTTATTAATAAAAGTAAATTCCCAAAGCTGAGCGAGAGTGTTATAAGGCATGATCCAGAAGCAGCTGATGCTGGTGAGAGGAAGAGCAGCAGGTAGTTGATCAAGTTGACAACTAAATATCAAAGGTAAGGATCTTCTCTCATACCCTGCCCACAAGCAATGTTTTCCACTTCACGGGAGCATTCGTCACTAAAGGTGTTTGAAATTGTTGCCTAGAGAGAAGTCCAGGGCTAGATCCACATGAAGTTCATACGCTAAGATTAGATTTGAAAATCAAAGGGAAGCTTCTATGTAGTTGGCTTTCCCCAGCAATGTTGACCTCTTATTCCCAAGGCCTTAAATTGTCCAAATGATAGCATTTTAGCTAGTAAGACGTTTCAAACTCTCATAACTTTTGATGTTTAGTATTTGCTAGGTGCTCATCGCAGGAGCAAGGAAGATGGTATCTTGAGTCAATTCTCTCCCACTCAGAAACAGGAGTAGGGATTAGCAAGGCTGCTACATTATCAATTAGTGGAATTCAGTAGCAGTGCAGCTTGGTTTATTAAAATAACAGAACTTGGGCACTGGTGGAGAACAGCTCCAGAGCCCTTGCCCTTCAAGAAGTGAGAATTGGGGATTCTCCTCGCGTTCCTTGTGGTCAGCAGGCCGCTTGCGTTAGAGGGGCACGTGTGGGGGGACGTGGGCCTGCAGGGCAGCGGGCTGGCCCGGCTCGGGGCTCTGAGCCCTCGGCTGCCCCTTTGTGCAGCTCAGAGCTGCGCGGGGGCACCCGCAGAAGGGCATGCCCCCTCTCCGCTGGGCCCTGCCTGCAAAGCGAGGTAAAGTGGCTGTGGCAGAGGGAACTGTAGCATAAAGAACAACAGTATGGAGTTGAGATTTGTTCTTTAGTGCTTAGCAGGCTGCTGGTAATGAAAGTACTTCACAGGAAGATAAGACAGGTTTGGGTAGAGCTGTGAACTTGTAGGCACATGGAGCACGCATGGAAGCTGAGCATAACCTGCACTTGCCAGCACCAGGTAGCAGATCCCTTGCTTGGTATTTGCTTACCCCAATGGCAGAACATGTAGAGGTACTGAAACAGGTACTGAAGAATGACCCACAGGTATTGCTTGCCCGCTGCCCCTTATTGCCCCTTGCCGTTTTGTTTAGTTAATAGAAACAACATCCATGATGTGCTGTGTGCCTCATCCTGGGAAGAGCCAGCCCCTACACGAGGTGTTGACAGTCTAGGGGAAGCAACAGAACAAAGAAACACAAGTAATATAGGCCAAATAAAATCACACTGTGTGTATGTAATACAGCTTTCAGAGGTGCAAAGAGCAATTTGTAGGATGAGGGTGTCAAATGCACTTTATGCGTTTGAAAAGCACCGAGCCTTCTCCCTTTGTGCTTGTTACAGAAGCGTGAAAGAACACTGCTTGTCTACCTCTCAGTTCATCTGAGCTTTAACTTAGTTTAACTGTTGGGGCAAGTATCAGTGCTGGGGGAGATTTAAGAAAAGCAGAGGACTAGGGCAGCAGAGGATACTGGGGTAGAGGGGGCAACATGAAAGCAGGTGTGGAGAGAAGGGTAAATAACAAACTCGCAGCATCTGTGCAGTGAAGGTGGGGCCAGATGCAGGTAACATGAGGGGAAGTGTAGGAAGGAAGCCAGAATAAGAGCTTGATGATGGTTCCCAGTGTGGGGCCAGGAGGCCAATAGAGGTGCTGGAGATGTCCCCAGTGACACGAGATGGCAGCAGCATGGGAAGGGGAAGACAACAAAGGATCACTGAGAGTGATCCTTTCTTTCCTCTTTTCTTCCTTAGCTAGACTAGCATTGAGCACAATCACTACCAGTGTTTCTAAGGACTGTGAACAGTTTCAGGTACCGTTCTGTTAGCTTTCTGTGGCATTGGAGAGGTGTTACACCCTAATGAGTAATTGAATGAAGCCCAAAGACCTAGAAATTGTTCTCTTTTATCATCCTTTTTCAATAGGAATAAGTTTTTATATATGTATTATTTGAAGAGATTGTTCATCAGCCACCTGTGCCTTTGAATTGCCGAGGGTGTTACCTAGCATTTTAATAACAGGTATTTTTGTTCTGTCTTGTGGAACGACTGTTCTAGTTAGTACAGAGAAGTGAAAGCACCACGAGGGCTGCCCTGTTTCAGGCTTCTCTTCGGGAGACCTTTCGCTGTTGCTGTTCTTGCAAACAGTGTCCGGCTGCCTGATGTGCTCCAGGCCCTTCTGGTCGCAGCGACAGGGGCTTCCTGCCATGTGTTTGACCTTCTGTACCAAGAAGCAGGCCACCTCGAAGGCAGGTGGGCTGCACAGCGTTACGCAGGAGAAACAGAAGCACTGTCTGCCGCTTGGAGCACTGGCTGAAAGCAACCTCAGGGGCCTCGCGTCCCCTCTCTACCCGGGAGGTCGGGAGGCGCGGGTGGCAAGGGAGCCTGCACGTGGAGATGGTCCTGTGCTTTGTGGCCGGAGTGGGGAGGAGGCGGTGTGGGTGCTGTGCCACCGTGTCCTCCCCCCGAGCCAGGAGCCTGGCCCCGCACAGGGAGCCCCACGCCGAGCCCGTGGGTGCAGGGATGCTGCTGCAGCAGCCCGCGGGCGCTCGCGGGCTGCTCAGAGGTGCTGCGAGGGCAGCGTGCGCTCGTGACGGCGCCGAGGCCGCGGCGCGCGGCACCGCTAGCCCGTCAGGCGGCACAGGCGCTGTGGAAGTGACAGGAGCAGGGCGCAGGAGCAGCTTTTTATTTCCCTAGTGCTAGTCTGCCATAACGGTTTCCTGCTATGCTCTCCTTTCCTTCTAGGACTCATTTTGTGCATCTCTAGCCTGAAGAAAGAGCAGTATATAAGAATTAAATTAGCCAAAAAATAAGACTTATTAATAGTAAGTTGGGGAAAGAGGAAGCTGAAGACTTTTCACTGTCCTAAGCGCACTCCATAGGACTGTCTGTGTTTTAGTGGCTATATAACTTGTTTTATTTCAAAAAGCTGCATCCGAGTGTCTGTGGTGCTGGTCAGGGCTGCTCCTGCTGTACCTCGGCTTCGGAGTTACGGATGGGTGTCGGAGGGGAGGGCAGCACAGGCCCCTCGTCCCCCGGCCACACGACCTGCGCCCGCAGCGCTGCCGCCCGGGGCGGCTTCGGCAGCCACAGCCAGCAGAGCCGGGCTCTTTTTCAGCAGAAAAAGTAATGAGGGAGGGATTTTGCAGACTCCACGGGAACTTTCTGGTTTAGCAGTCTAGCTATTTTCAGCTTCTGTTTTATTCCCACGTCTTTGTCAATGTTAAGCCCTTCCCAGAGCCTGCTCTCAGGCAAGAGCTGGTAAGGACAGTCTTAAAAACAAAATCCAAATTGATCTGGACGTTTCAGTAACAGCTGAATTTTTAAAGAAGCTGAAGGTAAAGAAGTGAAGCTTCTGTGATAGAAACTCTGCTCCACTGAGGGTAATAAACTGGTTGCTCCTGGTAGATATATCACGTCCCCATGAATCTAGCAGGGGGTTTCACAGTGCCAACGTGGTGTGTTGGGGTGACACGAGGCTGCAGAAGCTGCTTCGGGCGACCCGAGGGAGGCCAGTGCCTCGGGGCTGCCTGTGCCGGAGCAGCCGTGGCCGAAGCCGGGGGCTCTGCCCACACGAGACTCGCTTTTCCTTTCTTTTTTTCTTATTTTAGTCTGTGCCCACTGCGGTTCTACAAGTGCAAATACCTTTCTCCCTGATTATTAGCAAGCTTCCAGTCTCAGCCTGTTCAGAGCGATGCAATCCCAGAGGACAGCGTATCATCCCCAGTACCGTGGGGAATTCCTCATTTGCTAAATGCATAGAAATGAAGCTAGCAGATGTACAGTGCTTGCAGTCTGGTGATTTTGAATTGCTCCACTTTTTTTTCTGACTTTCTAATCTTTTGAGTTGCTAATTTGTGACAGTAAGGAGTGCCTTGGACTGCTGCGGCAAGCCGTGATGGATGGTGGCGAGTGTCAGAGGGGAGCTGATCTCATTTCAGATGGGAAACATGGGTGGCTTGTTGCTCAGCGCAGGTAGCTCCACGTTCCTGATGTTCCTTGTGATACTGTAGATGGAGACGCAGCTGACAAGGCTCCATGCCTCCTCTGAGCGAGCATAAGCGAAAGCCACCAAGCAGCAAAGCCACTGTCTGCTTGGCCACCCCGTTTCTGGCCCTTGAGACCCCAAAGGAGGGGTCCCCAAAGGGGGTCCAGGCTGTGGCAGGCACGCCATGGGCATCAGGGAAGAGCCTGGTGCTGAAGGGTGCAGAAACGGCTCCAGCACGTCGGGCTGCTTGCGGCTTCGCACAGCTTCAGGTCAGATACCCCTGGGGAGAAAGAAGGACCTGTGGCAGTTCATTGTCCTCCCTACATTTATTATATAGTATTAAGCTGTTGTTCTTACAAGTTGTATTTCATATTCCTTGCAGAATATTTTCACTCTCCAGCTGGATGGGAAATGATCTGCCTGTTGAGGGGTCTACCAGACATTCGAGAGACATTATCCAGCATTTGGTATTTAGTGAGAGGGGGCAAGGAGCAGTCCAGTAGACATTCTAGATCTGAACCACGTTTTTTAGGGCAACTTTTTGAAGTCATTTCAGATTTGTTACTGCAGGAAAACATCTTCAAATATTTTCTGATTTACTATTCTATCTTAAGAACAAAGGGAGAAGTATATAGAAGATCAAACAGATAAAAATAGATTGAAGAGACAGCAGATGCTTTTGATTTACTGAGGAGCACAAAACCTCACATTTGGTGGCTGTGCTGCTGATACCAGAGCTCTAGTGCTAATAACCTGTACCCAAGCTGCACATATTATGCAGCTTTATTTTTATCTCTAGTTTCCTCTGACAAGTACAAATGACTTGGGTCGCTGCGTGTGGTGCCACCAGAAGCTTTGGCGACTCTGTTGGCTGAGGTTGACTCGCAGCTGGTGCCGATTGTCACCGCTGCAGGCGGCGCGCTGGCGAGTGGCAGCACCCCGTGTGTGCCACCCCGTCGGCGCGGAACTGGCTGCACCTTGGGGCAGCGCAGCGCTGGTGGCAGACACGTTGCTTGCCCTGAGCCCCAGCAGACAGGTACTCGGGCACTCAAGTAACTTCTGTCACCTGTGTCAGGGTCAGCACGTGCAGCCAGCTGAGTTACTGCCTCATATCGGCCAGTCCCAGCAAGAGCTCAGCTCGCTAAAAGGGAAAATTAGGTGGTGAGCAGAGACCTGTCCCCTCTCTTTTTTCCTCTTTGTTTCTCTGCATTATTTCCCTGAGCTGTCTTAGGGCTGAATAAGGCCAAACGTGCTTGTGCTTTTTTGTCTTTTGGCTAGATCTTTCCATGAGCTGTATGAGCAGGACAGTGGTGTATGACTAGAACTGCATCCTCCCTCCGGGCGAGTGAGCACACGCTGGTAATGAGCACGTGCTGCTTGTGCAGTGCCCTTTCCCTAGGAAAGGGGACCTGCGTTTCCTAAGGACAGCTCCTTTGCATGTTGCTCATTTCCTTATTTCCTTCTGTTCACTTCATTCTTTCAGAGCAGCTGTGTGATGGCCTCTGCCTGCTTGGTTTTCCTTGCGAACTGTGCTTTCCATCAGCACATGTTTTATGCATTATCTCCACCTGATGTGAACTTGCTGCCTCTTTTCAACCAGCTGTAGCTGGGCGTTTGAGGCTCCCAGAGGCATTACGTTTCCGTGCTTTCCGTAAGGTGGGAGGTGCGCTGGGCCGCTGGCTCTCCAGCCTGCGGAGGCGGCTTGTGTCCTGGGCAGGTGCCGGGAAGTTTCCCCATGCGAGGGGCATGGTTTGCTCCCAGCCAGGGGCTTGGGGTCCCAGCGGCACAGGGAGCAGCTTGGGGTGCTCTCGCTGTACCCACAAGTGCAAAGGTTCTCTGAGAAGGACTCATCCTTCACTGCAAAACTGCCTATGTCCCTGTTCCAAGCAGGCAGCATGGCCCAAGCCTTAGCTGCCAAGGGGAGGTCGTCATCTCTTTTGGAGCTGAGATGCGGATCTTCCAGTGTCCGTATGTGCCCCTTGGAATCAGCTCTCCTTTGTTTAAGGCAACAGGAGTTCTGAAAAATCAGACTGGTGCAGGGTTAACCCGAAGCCTGTTCTGACGTGGTTAAACTCTCCCATGCTGCACTAAATGGATGGAGTTTGCTGTCAAGATGAATGAGAACTGGACTTGTAACGTGTATTAGCTTTGCCTTTTGTAACCCTATCCCTTCGTCCTCTACTTCTTCTTTCGTGCTTAGAAAAGGCATTTCTTCTTTTAGCCTGTGCATAATACTAGTGAATTAGTTTGACATATTAACACTTGTCCTAGGTGAAGGGCAAGAAGGTCTTTTAGACTGGGTTAACCTCTCTGTTCACCAGCCTTAGCAAGTAGAAAAGGGTGGTTCTTGGGTCGGGATTACCTGAAGCACCCTCTACTTGAAGAGATGGAAGTTATTCCTAAATGAATCTCTTTTTCTCCCTCTGTCTCACTAACTTACAAATTGTGTGTTAGAGGACAGCACTGGGCCATGTACCTGGCAGGATTAGGCAGAGTTTAACTTTTTTTAAGCATCTCTTTTTTTTAATTTTATTTTTAGAGAAAGGAGGAACTACCTAGGAATTGTGATAACTTTGAGGCCCCAATTATCATTAATATCGGAGAAAGAATTCTGTTTTCCCCTTGCTAAGCTGTACTTTCCCTGTGTGCTAATATTAATCAGTACTTTCTAGTAGCTGTGGGGTGGCTTCCTAGTGCAGTTGCGTGTAAATGAAGACGTGACATCCTGGATCAGGTACTCAGCTGTTCAGCTCTGAGTCAGCGCGCTGCAGCTGAACAGGGATTTGCTTTCCGTGGCGCTGGTTTTCCGCCGTTCCACTCGGCTGCGGCTTTGGGCAAGCGCTGTTAGCTGCCCTCCCGGCCAGGCCCGACACTCGTGTCACCCGGGGGCTCTTCAGGGCCGCTCCGGGTCAGGGAGCCTGGGACAGACACTCCCCGGAGTTCAGCAGGGTGCCGGCCCTGCCTACACGGAAGCACCTTCCTTAAAACTCGCTTTGTTTTATAATGTAGCTGTGCTCTGTGCACAGCCTCGTGTTTCCCCTTGGCTCCATATGATCAGCTCCCTCCAGGATGTGGCCCTCACGCGCGGCGAGGTGAAGGAGGCAGCAGAGCGCGAGGAGATGTCGCGGGCACGGCTCGCTCGGAAGCAATGACATTGCTAGGGTTTAGTTAATAAAGTTCCAGAAATGTGGCCCTTATACAAAAGCTGAGAACTGAGGCACAATCACGATGTCTTGTTTTGTAATTCCTACCGCAGCTTGATGGTTTGTCATCTTGATACAGGGTGCTAGGCTGGTAATTCGTGCCTGCGGGTAAACACAGCTTCCCTCTGCTCTCGTGCTCTTAGGGGAATAAAACAGTGTTGTGTTTTTGCAGAGGGGGCATAATGCCTATTGTCAGCCGTGTGATGAAGGAGTTCAAGGCAGAAATGAATATGGATATGTACTTTCATGGTTGTTCTTTCTTTTCTTCCACAGAATGATATCACACCACTGCACGTTGCGTCGAAGAGGGGCAATGCAAATATGGTCAAACTCCTGCTTGATCGAGGAGCTAAAATTGATGCCAAAACGAGGGTAAGTTTAAGTGGGAATGCTGCAAAGGGCTTTTGTGAGAGCGGGATGTTTTCCCTGTGCTGCAGGCTTTATGTCAAGGGTTTGAATTTTCCACTGCAACCCTCTTTGAAGCACTTTGCTCCCAGGCAGGCATCGATCAGCCCTGGGGTTTCGCTTGGCTGTGGGCACGGGACCCTTCCTTTGAGTACCTGTCTCTCGCTCCCTTGCTCTCTCCACCTTTTCTTTAAATAAAGACGTTGGACCTGCAGGCTTGTTCAAACACTGGCTAAAACACTGGCAACCTCTATACTGCTGTTTACTGGCTTCTTTTTAATTATGAGGAAATTGGCCTTTGCCTGGGCTTCCAGTGCTATTTTATTGGTATCTATTTCTCTCCTAGGCATACGACCATGCCTGAAATAGCTCCTGTGGCATGTATGAGTATCTATTTAGTCTATATATGTATATATGCACACATATACAGATACGTGTGTGGGTGTGTGTGTATATATATATTTTTTTAATTCTGGAAGATGGGTTTTAATAAGTATGTCTTCAGGTTTGGCGTGTTGGTAATGCTGGTTTCTTCATCTGAAGCTGACACCTGTGTTTCCCGCTGCCTCCCCTTGCCCCGGATCCTCTGCAGAGGCGCCTCGCAGCCTGGGCTCCTGTGAGGCCCTCATTTCTGGAGGGAGGTCCCAGCTCTGCCCCACTGCACTGGGACTGCCGGGCTGCTCCCCCGCTGGGGTGACGGGGCTGCTCCTTCGCGTGGTCGCGGTTGGGTTCCGCTTGTCCTGTGTCATCAGCCCTTTCGTTGTGTGTATCACAGATCTCAGAGGCAGACGTTAGGATAACTGAGCTAATTAACTGAAAACAGGGGCTGGGACAGCAGCAGGATTCGGGAAGAGGGCAGAAGAGTTGAAGGTTCCTGCTGGCAGAGCTTCCCCTGGGGCAAAGGCAGTGGATGAGTGTAGTTCATGGAGCTTTTATTTCTCTTCTGGCTCCCCGCAGAGCCTGCCTGTATCCCCAGACACCCCTGCTTTCGGTACCTGTAAATCAGTGTGGATTTGTGTGACTCCTGCTTGTGCCCTCCCTGTGTCCATCACCGTTGCGCTTCTCTGGCATTGCCGGATGCGTCATTCCTGGTGGTTAGTGACTAGGTGGATGTTTGTCTTGGACACTGTGATATTATTTAATACAAATGCTGTGTAAGGAGCAGAAAATTCGTCTTTAAAGGTGAATGGCAAGGATTCTGTAACTGTAGAAAAGGACAAAACACTTGCAAATCACGTTTTTCTAGTTAAGAGACAGAAATTCCTAAGTCTTTGCTTATCAGCTCTGAGCTTCACCTTCAAATGTGTGTATGAAAGGTGCTGCTTTGGGCTGCTGACCAAACGCTGACATCAGCAGGGCTGGGATTTGTCACTCGTTTTCACATGGTGTGGCTGTTCAGCTGTCATTTTGTGGTCTGTGCAGGCAAACTGTTCCCTGGGCTAGAAATGTGCTGGGTGCCTTGTCTGCTTTCCTTTTTCACGGACATATTTGTTGGATAGATAAATTCAAATCAAACCTTTCCTGAGTGTTAAATGAGTTGAGATAAGGATTTCTTTTCCTAAGGCATTTCCATGAGCGTTTGCTGCTGGCAGATGGTGCTGGAAATGGCAGTGCTGAAGCACCGCACGAGGGGTTAACTTGAAGGGCTGGATCTTCGTCCCCTTAGCACTGTTGTAGCAGACGTGGAGTGCAGGTATCCCCAGCAGGATGGAGGGGGTCCCAAAACGCTGCCCCCCACCTGCACACTGATGGGGGACTCACACAACACATGAGCCTGTGAAGTTATTTCAGAAATGCTCTTACAGGTATTTTGAGGTTAAGCCTTCTGTCTTCCTCTTCATTCCTGCGTGTGTTGCACTGTTTATTTTCATTGCCCTGTGCTGTGTGTGTGTGCTTTCCCCGGGTGACAGGGAACGCAGCAGCTCCGCGAGGCACCGAGGGCAACTCCCAGCAGTCGGGCTTTGAAGTGGTATTCCAAGCAAAGAGCTATTAGGGCCTCATGTAAATGCTCATTGAATGCTGCCCTGTCTCCTTTTTTTTCTGTCTTCCAGAAAAGGTTTTACCAAATAAAGCGTAATTAGAGAGGTTGATTAAATTAGCTCGATTTGCCCTGGCTGCCTAATGCCGCATATGCCAAAGCGAATTTGTGTCTGAAGCCGCAGCAAGCCCATTTTCCCCGGGATTAACAATAAGTATTTATAATCCTCACTCTACTGATTTTGCAATTAAATAAAAGGCCAGCGCTCCTATCGGCATGAAAACATGTGGGAAATGCTCTTTTAGGATGCACCGGATCACACGCAAGCGGCTCGCGAGCCCCCCGTACTCGGCCGGAAAGCGAAGGCAGGAGCTGGCGCCAGGAGCGCGTCGCGCACGTGCGGCCAGCGCGGCCACCCGCCCCGGGGACACGCGGGCCACCCTCGGGCAAAGCCTGGCGCTCCGCAGAATCCCCCCGTTGTCCTGCCCGCTCCGCCGGAGCTCCCCCAGCCGCTCCGGAGGGCCGGATGGTGCACATGGTCTGATTTATCATGTCAGCACGTGCTTACAGAGTCCTTAATCTGCAGATTATTGTCATAATGGTTTGTAATGGGTTTTCTGAGCCGTTACAGGCTATCATATTAAGGCAAGTTTGCTTCTTAATACACGTAAGGTTTTCTGTGCTTCACATAGTGTATTTTATATGCACAGTAAATAAGCAACCAGAAAAATCATCTGACAAAATCAATAGTCTTGCTGAGTGCGGGGCAGCCTCTTTTAATCTCACCATCTCTTTTTTAACAAACCTGTACATCCTTCTCTTATCAGTGCTTTAGAGACTGACTCAGCACAGTGATTTCCTTGCTTTTTGTGCCATATAGTTGATTAAACAAGTAGTGCCTTCTCAGAACACAAAGAAGATCTTTGCAGCCAAATGATGTGACTCCAAATGGGTTTGCCCGTCCAGGTGGGAGTCCTGACATCCTCCCCACGCTGCAGATCCGCTCACTTGCACTGGGTCCTGGCGCTGTGTCCAGCCGCACGATCCAACACCTGCTTCCCCTTCTGGCCCGGGACACCACAGAGGGCTGGGACACGTGCAAGGGCTGCGGCGTTTGGGAGCACAGGGAGTTTTTAGGGGCTAATGCACTCAGTAAGGTGGACAAAGTCTTGTTCTCCTTGAGCGTGCAATTTAGTGCCCATGTGGAGGGAGTCGAGGGCAGTAGGAACAGGCAAATGGTTCCTGCCCAAAGTTTTGTGCTTGAACTCAGAGTATCTTTCTGAGGGTGCCTAGAGAATATATCAATTATAAGAAATAAAAAGGACAAGCTAATGTGCATGATTTTGAGCTCCTTCCTACAGATGTCTAGCAGCCTAGGCTCGTTGAGTTTTGTCTTCTCTTCTATACGTGTTCTCGGGTGGATCATTTCTTTTACTGTTAACTGCTTGCTGTTCTGCCCAGTCCTGATCTAGGGGTATATGTGGGTACGGGAAATATGCACTGCCTTCATTAAACATTTGTTAGAAAGCTACAGCAATACATTTGCAATTCAACTGATAAAAGTGCTGTTCATGAGTTTTGAAATCATTTTTCTTAGACCTTACCAACTAGTAAATATTTCTCTTCCTGTTTCAGTCGTTGTCCAGGAAGCACTCCTTCTCCACCACAGTGCAAATGCAATGTTGTTACTGTGTGACTTTGCCTCCTGCATATTTATTTTAGTTATAACAAAGAGAAGGTTTGCCCCTGCTAATTCTGAAAGCATTAGTTGTTTTCTTCCTTACCTTTCTTGAGGCTCTGACATTGCTATTTGTAGCAAGCATCGTGTCATGCAGGGCTTAAAACCTCCATGTGATTTTACTCGCCGTTACTCCAGACACATGTGCTATCATCTTTCATCATAAAACTCAGTGTGTAAGATATTACTTAAGCATTTTAAACAATGTGCTGGTCAAAGAACAGTCAAAACAGTTTGCAGACGCTCTTAATGCTAAAAGGTTATCCTCCTCTTATTTAAGGAATCTGTTTCTAACACAGTGATAATTACTAAGTAAATAGGTGCATAACAGAAACTCAAAGCCATCAAAGAGGTGTTGAATACAGACAGGTACAGTACCTGACGTACAGTCTCATCGTTTTCCTGTATGCAGGTTTGTGACTGTAACTGGTGTAAGTTAAGGGTCTGGAATTAGCCTGTTGTACGAGCACCAACCTTGTGTGACTGTTTGCAGAGCCAAGCACGCTCTGTCCGTTTGAGAAAACAGGTTCAGCTGCTCAACAACGAGAGCAGCATCCTGCAAAATTGAATTAGTTTGTCAGGATGTTTTTGGCCTTCATGAAAGTGCACAAGATTTTAGCATGTCTGAAACTAATTGAGCTGTAATGCTTGTTTCCAACAGGACGGATTGACCCCTCTTCACTGCGGAGCAAGAAGTGGCCATGAGCAGGTTGTGGAAATGCTGCTGGATCGTGGTGCCCCTATTCTGTCCAAAACCAAGGTGACTGATGCTGTACTTTTCTCTGCTGGGATAATCCTTGTCCTTTTTTTTTTTTCCTAATGTAATTATGCGGGTTTCATATAGCTAAGAGTCTGACAATAACTTTCCTATTTCATAGCTATTAAAAGTAACTGTGTGGGAGAGCTCCAAAGTGAATGTCATATGTAGTGCACGTCTGCATATGTAAGAGGTATTAAATTAAGATACACAAGAAAATCAGACCAGAAAGCAACCAGAAAGGCATGTAGGATAACACTATCCCTCAAAATTTCAATAGCTAGAAATTTTCTGTTTCTACCCTGGAATAAATGTGGTATCTTCAGTTTGTACCTGCATTACCCTAAGGCTGTAGCAGAGATAAGAGATAAAAATAGAGGAATGTCTCTGCAGAGGCAGCTCGTGTTTCCGTCGGAGTCGGCCTGATTACCAGTTTCCCCGCTTTCTATCTCTCTCCCGCTTATCACCAAATATTCTCCATGGGAGTCTCAAAGCACCTGCGCTCGGGAGGCAGATTGCAGCTGCCCCCCGGCCGGCGTTAAAGCCGACGCTTGCCGGAGCGATTCCGGCGGGGATCCCTCGCGGCTCCGCTGCAGCCCTGGCTCTCCCCCTCCAGGCTGCCGGTTGGGTTCGGCAGCTTGTTGGGGTTCTTGCCCAGCATGGCCTCAACCACATTTTTTGGCACGATCTGTAAATTTTTGCAGAGATCTGCAGTATTTCTTGTTTCCTTCTGTTATTTCTTTTCTCTCTTTTATTGTCCTGCCTTATTCTGTCTCAGTGCCCTTCTCTATTCTATTTTTTCCTCCCTCTTTTATGTTTTTTCCCTCGCTGGAATATATTTAGCTTCTGTTTGGGGGTTGGCAGCAGCGTTCCTGAGCTGCATGAGTCACTGGCGAAGCCGCTGGGCTGCCCTGGCAGACAGGAGCCGTCCGTCCTCATCCTCGGCACGTGGGATTTCCAGCGGCTCCCGCTTTCCAGCCTCGGGAGCAGCGGCTGCCAGGAGGCCCTAGGCCAGGCCTTGTGCCCGCCATGCCTTCCAGAGGCCTTTCCCATGCTCTGCTTTTCCACCACGTGTTTTCCATGGTCAAGTGTTACCCCTAAGCTTACGGTCATTCCTCAACAACCATTGGAGTCCTGTGGCTCTTGACTTGATCCCTCTTTCTGGAGGGGTTCACGCAGGCCAGCTCACCCGGAGTCCGTTAGCTGCGATGGGGCAGAGCCCGTCCTCTGAAGGACACTAATGAATCCACTCATTTGGGACTATAGTCCTGTCCTCTGGGAAAAAAAAATGCATGGCTCTGTTCTCCGTAAATCAAAATGTGTTTTCTTGAAAGTAGAACACATCTATGAAAGAATTTGAACTTCACCAACTTTTCTGATGCTGTTTCAGAAGAATCACCAAAGTCTGGTGTTTAACACACCAAGAAATTCTTGTTATTCCCAAATACAGATTGCTTATAGTGTGATGCTAGCCCTTTTTCCTTTTGGAATAACCTTAAATTTATCCACAGGGGAGGCAGAGAGCTGGTGGATTGATCATAGCTTTAGAAGCAAAAGAAACCTGTATTCTAGTGCTGAATATACCAGTAATTTCCTAGTGATTTTGCCTGTTCCAGTGATTTTGACAGTGAGATGTAATGTCTCTGAATATCAATTTCCACATTTTTAATCACTTTTTTAAGGCTTGTTTGCCTCCTTTCTTGGTACTTTCTTTTTCTCTTTTTATGCATCAATGACACTTCCTCTAATCAAAGTCTTCACCACAGCTACAAGCTAAGTGAAGCATCTCTGTTTCTTCCTCTGCCCAGTCAGCCATTTGATACTCTATCTTTGTGGTCCTCTTCTGATTTTCTTTCAGGAATTGTGTGAGCATCAACCTCTTTTATTCCTTTTAAGTTTCTTTATCTCTTGGCAATTTTTATATATAAACACTGTTATATTACTGTTTTTAGTGGCTCCACTTTGTGTTACTGATTTGCATCTTGCACACCTTGGTAGCTTGTCTGTTTCAGCATGGATGGGGAAGGGAGAACATTTTTATAACTAATATATTTACACTGAAATTGAGAAGACAAAGGCACTACATTATCAAATGGTTTGTATAAAATTACAGAGTCTGTTATACTACAACAGGTGAAGAACAAGACGGTCATAACAAAAGGCAATGCTCCATATTCGTGATTAACTTCTTTACCATCCAGGCTTGTCTCTTGCTCTTCTGTACTAAACCTGAGAATCTGCTGCATTTTGCTCATCCACAACAGGTTTTTGTCAAGAATCTTTCTGGTTTAACCCTACTGATGTGTGACTGCTCTCATTCTTCCCCCCTTTTCCATCATTTTTTTATTCTATTAATCAGTGTAGTTCATTAGATATTATTGTTAAATAAATTACACTTTTTATCTGAAGGAAATTTCTTCTAAAAATGGAATTGAACAGTGCCTGAAATTAGTTGGTTTTTTTTCCAGCACCTAGCTAGAGCATAGATTATTTCTTTCCTATGATCAGTTCATGGAGCATTATTGTGAGGGCTTAGTGGCTGAGGGAAATTAACTTCCTTTTTTCCTTTTTATTCTGTTAAACTCCACTAGAAGACAGGGAAAATATTTTCAGTGTTTTGCGAGCACCAAGCTTTGGTGCAGCACATGATTGCTGTGGCAGTCGGTGGGAATGGGAGAGAGGCAACCTAAATCACAAATAAGATATCTATGAGATAATCTTACCCAAAAGATATAATGGGATCCAAGAATCTCTGCTTTTCAACACTGTCTGTAAACAGCTTTCAGGTTCAGACGGCGTTAGCCTGCTTGCTTTCACCATCCTTCTTCCATGTCACTTTAAAAAATGAGCTCCCTCTGTGTTTCCACCTGTATTTGGAACATTTGTCATTACTGCTGTGATACGGCTGTGGGAAAGGGGAAGAGAGAGAAATCATCTGCTTCAGAAAGCCTGGGGTTTCAGCTGCAAAGTGTTTATTACCCTGCTGCTTTGCCTATGCTAACAGTGGTCACAGGAGGGCACTACACCTGAGAGCAAGAGTCTCAGTTTCTTCATCGTGGCAAACTCCCGTTTACTGTCATTTATAGATTACATATGATTATAGGTTACCATAATAGCAACTGAATTTGAATCTAATTTTGGCATCAGGAAGACTGAGTAAAAAGGAAAGAAATGGAGGAAGGTGTGTTGAGGTATCTCTGAAGAGCTCGTTTATCTCTTCTGACAAGATTTCCTTCATTCTGGCCAATTTCAGCATGAAATAGGATCAGTCCCTTAAAATTATTTCTCATGTGTTTAGCCTGTTTTTGTTCTAGGAAAATAATATATGTAACATCTTGCTCATTAGCTGTAGTAAATATTGCAAGAAACAGTTCTGGTACCAGTGTTGTTCCTAGTTAGTCATGAAGCTGGTAACTCGTTCAGCCTGGACTAGGCAGCTACCCCAGCTGAAATAAGCCCCGCTCCGAGCACTGCCAGCAGTGCTGTTCTTTAGAGAGAACCTGTCTGTGAACTCGAGCCAGATGAGCTCCAAACTCAAACTTTGCCAGGGTAAGAGCCCTCGCTGTGGTGTGCAGGGGGTTCAGTCTCGAGGGGGAGCTGCGGGGGCACGTAAAGCAGAGAGTTCAGAGGGCGAGAGGGGCGTTTTTCTGCCTGTTTTCTCACCCAGCGGTGTTGTGTTAATTTGATGCTTGCTTGTTTGCAGAATGGCTTGTCTCCGTTGCACATGGCAACGCAGGGGGATCATCTGAACTGCGTGCAGCTCCTGATTCAGCACAACGTGCCCGTCGACGACGTCACCAACGACTATCTGACCGCGCTGCACGTAGCCGCCCACTGCGGCCACTACAAAGTTGCCAAGGTTCTCTTGGACAAGAAAGCCAACCCCAATGCCAAAGCCCTGGTGAGTACCTGGCCGCTCACGACACGCAGCTAAATGTGCTCCCAACGTTGCAGTGAGATTTATTGGAGAGTTATTCTCTGCCTACTGATGGGTGGCAGGGAGGACATGTTGTTGCATTAGTGCAGGCAGTCCAAGAGAGGATGCTCTGAGTTCAAAGCACTAGTAATGCATTTCATGCAACCAGAGCAGATCTTTGCTTATGGGCAGTCAGCAGTGCTAGATGAATTTCTAGTGTAACTGGAGCACCTTTGCCTCCTGGTAGCTTCTTAGGATTCTGAATAGATTTAGCAGCTGCAGGCATAACTGCTGTGGTTATTAGTGCAGGAGAGATTCTCCTCTGCATGTTTGTAAAGAGAAAATGATCAGTAGCCCTAAAAACAGAGAATTTGTATTAGCTCTCAAGGACTTGAAGCAGGAAAAAAAAACAGAATGAGTTGGTAACACACATTTTTGGCATTTTACAGTTATATAAATGGAGTCTTTCTGATTTAAAAACAACTCCAGCAACAAAATTTAACTGTACTATTTAAACTGCATGCAAGCTGAATGCACTTTGCTTAAAATCATACTTGGTGTCTTCAAAATGTCTCCATAAATGGGTCTTCAATAACTATTCCAAAAAGTTTTATTTCTGACGTGAATTGGGTTGAACGTTGATTTCACAGCCTGATGCTGCTAATTCATTCAGTTCCCCAGATATTACCTGAGTTCCCAAACTCCCTGAAAACAGAGGAATTCAGCTATTTTCTCAAAAGCAAACACAGGATTCAGCATTTCTTTCTCTCTAAACTGTTTCCTGTGTCAGATCAACCTGTCTTCTGGTGTCTTTGGTCAAGGTATTACGGAATATGGATTTATTTTGCCATTATTGGCACACAAGGAGGATTTTACACCTGTAATGTTTATTATATACTTTTAATAAGGAGAGCTAAAGTCATTTTGTTTGCATTAAATTGGCAGATCATGAATGAAAGAGTAGTAGTAAAAAATAGTTCAGGAAAAGGTTCCGAGTTCCAGAGTTTGAAAATATAAGAGTTTCTTGTTAGCTTGTTTTTGGCCAGCAGTGAGGAGAAAAAAAAATGTGATTCAGCAAAAATGAAATTTGTGATAACTTGTGGTAAATTGAGGTGAAAAAAAATAATTTATTGGAATAGACAACATATTTTATAATTAAAATGGCTACATAAAATATGCTTTTTTAGCTTTATATCTTTTTTCTCTCTTATAAATGAAAAATCTAGTGAAATCAAAACCAATTTGAGGGGTGTTTTTTATCAAAGAAATGTTTATGAGAAATCCCCGCCCAATCCTAATTTGTAAAGATGTTTGGTATCAAAAAGTGTGTTCTTTCCCATTCACAGAATGGTTTCACTCCCCTTCACATTGCCTGCAAGAAGAACAGAATAAAAGTAATGGAACTTCTTCTGAAACACGGTGCATCTATCCAAGCTGTGACTGAGGTAAGAAGTACTCATTGCACATTTGTCTTGGCACATTTGATACAAAATAAAGCATGATTATATTGATTAATATCTGAAGGTTTCTGAAAGAGTGCATGTCATTCCAGTCAATAATGACTTTCAACCCGATATCAACAAATAATAAACCCGAATAAATTCAGTTGCCCTAGTGATTCACAGCACCCAGGTGTTTGCTGGACTTTGGGATAAGGTAGGTGAAGCATAACAGGCAAAGGCTTTAAAAATGATCTACCAGTTCTGCTTATTCCTGCCTGTGGGTTAATGCACAGAAGTGAAGAACTCACGGTTAAGGAAACCAGAGGAATCCTGTCCTTCACTCAAGTCCTGATTTGAAAGGATTTGAAAGGTGGTTTAATTTGCAGACCTTGTTTTGTCTTTGTGCACAGGATGATATTCACCTACCATCACTGGTGATTCCACATCAGATGGACAGAAATCAATAGGCTATTACTTCAATCCCTGTGTTAGTTTATACTTAGTAACTGGAGTATTTGAGAGACTAATTGCAACCAATGGAAAATTTTGTTTCTGTATCCTCTAGGCTGGGAGAAGAGGTCATATATATATGAATGTGAGGCCAATGTGGAAGAAGTCAGATTAGGAAAAGTAAAAGTATGCCATTAATTAAACAGCATACAATTAGAAATAATTCCTCTCCCCAAAGTGGAGGCTGATTTGTTCGTGAGTTTCTGTTCTAGTTTTTCTAGTTATTCAGTAGCAAATCATATGTTCCCTTCCTAAATCGTAGGGTGATGACTAGAAAGCTTGCCTGCATGAAGACTTCCCTTTCTGTTTTTTGCAGTGCATCCTTTGAATATACATGAATTCTGGCATTCTTGAGAGGATACTGAGTGTGCCCTTGCTGCAGC
This sequence comes from Rhynchotus rufescens, assembly GCA_032273925.1. Classification (NCBI taxonomy): domain Eukaryota; kingdom Metazoa; phylum Chordata; class Aves; order Tinamiformes; family Tinamidae; genus Rhynchotus; species Rhynchotus rufescens. Next base: position 2,888 of record JAVCKT010012533.1, on the reverse strand, counting down.
TCACACACCCCCAGAATACCTTTTCAAAACCACATTTGACTGCATTTGTTCCGATTCACCAGGATTCTTTACTTTTATTCTGCCTTCCTTTCTGTGTCTTTCTCTGGCTGGCTTTATACCATACCAACCTTTCAAGGCAGGATTAGGAGCTGGTGCTTACCACCCACACCTTAGCCACCATTTCCCTAGAGAAAGGAAGATTATTGCAGCTCATCCGCGGCCATCAGGAAACCTGACCAGAAACGTGGCAGTTCCTCCCCAGAGACACCTGCATGTGAGCAAGCTGCCTTCCCTGCCAGGTCTGGCTGAGCGGTGTCCCCAGGGGAAGCAGGGCCACGTCTGGTGCCTCCTAAACAACTCGTAAGGGCTGTATGGACAGCAGATTGTCACAGGTGATGCCTGTTGCCACATTGGATGATGAAGTCGTTTCAAGGTAGACTGCACACCTCTGCGTTTAGATACTGCAAAGTATTTTCAGGTCATAGGCTTGAATTTCTGGAGTATGAGTTACAGTTTATGATCAGATATGACACACATGCGTTTTATTTCCTGCAGACTACTATTTTTAAAGTGTTTACTAATTTTTGCAAGAAAGGAAGAAGAAATAACATACTGAAGCACTTAGCCTGCCTTCCTGCTCGTGTTTGCACTTCTGCCTGAGGAAAGAGCCGAGGTGCACTTGGCACCTCTGTCCCCTGGGCTCTGTGTGCCAGCTCTGCGGGCAGCTCCCTCAGCGAGGGGGTATCCAGAGACCCTTGCAGCCCCTGGCTCCCTCTCACTGCAGCTCTGCAGAAGCAGCTGGGAAGAGGTTTCAGGGTAATTCTGCTTAGAGAAATATTAACTAATAATTTGCTTTCTGAAGCAAAAGCCTTGCAGTCATGCCCCGCTAAATGACTGCTCCCTTTTCCTCCTTCTCCTCTGCCTCCCTTTTGCTTTCCTCTTGATGCTGTATGTCTTGTATCAGGCAGTGGCACAGCTTGGCAGTGCTCATGGCTCAGGCAGGGTGGCTCTCTTTAGCCAGTGCCATTTCGGTTTGGGCCTCTCTGGCTGGATGCCACACGTTCAAATTCCCTTCCTCCCGGAGAAGCGGTGAGGATGGAGCTCACCATGAGATCAACAGACATTTTTATGGACCCAAAAGTCATTGGATTTGGCAGGGAGAATGGATATATATTTTTTAAATTGGTTATATGTTCCAAGAAGTACGATCTTTGTACCAGGAACCTATCAACTTATACATTATTTTTTCTGGTCTAAAATGGTATTTAGCAATGATTATATATATACACATATATTTAATATATATATGTATATATAAAATGTTAAATAGAACGTAAAAGCAAGAACTTGAGGGAAAAAAATCTGCTTAGCTATAGTTGATTTTAGTTTCTGAAGAATTAATGGATTGCTGGAATGTTTTTCTGTTTGCTTGTGAGTCATACCCATACATGTTTCCAATTTTTTGTGCAGTTTACTATAAGCATCTGTATATGTCTTTGAAAAGAGAAGATCCTCTTGGAGAACAAGCACTTGTGCTTCCCTATTCTAGTCTAACTCATTTTTCCCCACGGATATCAGAAGAAGTATTGTGATAGGAGACAGCTAAGTGTGGTTTTGGTTTGGTTTCAGTCGGGGCTCACTCCGATCCACGTTGCTGCCTTCATGGGACACGTAAACATCGTCTCGCAGCTGATGCATCACGGAGCGTCGCCCAACACGACCAACGTGGTGAGTGACGGGGCCCTGCAGCGTGGCAGGGTCTCCATGTGCTGCCGTGTGAAGTACCCATTTCTGGAAGCTGCCATCCCTGCCCTTAGGAGCTGTGGCTCCAGCTGTGCAGCCTGCAGGCTCCAGCTGAGCACACGTTGGGCAGGTTGGGGAAACCTCGAAAGAGGCTGGCTTTAGGCACACTCCCTATTCTCTGCATTTGCTAAGGAAGGAATGAGCAGATACTCCCCGTAGCTTCTCAGATGTCATTTTTGAGATGTGTGCTTGCCTGTCGGTCACTGTTTTCCTGGGGGCCTGCCGTTCGAGGGGAGTTCTGCGGTTGTCAGCAGGTTGCAGCAGACTGCCAGGACACGCTGCATGTGTCGGCAGAGCCGTGCCCGCGCGCTCCTCTGCCCGCGGGCCCCGGTGCCCCAGAGCTCCCGGGGCACGGGGAACGTCTCAAGTCACCGTTAGATGGACAGTTGAAAATAGAGAAGCAAACTGATTCATTGTAGAAGACTAGCATCAAAATCTCCCCTCCAGCTTCCACGTGCCGGTGCAGTTAGAACAGAATCTTTTATTAAAATCTTCATCTGCAAACCAAACTATATTTAATATGGATATACACAACACCCTTTGTAAGTTTTTTACTATTTCGACCTTAAGACATATCAATGTCCAAATTTCTAGCAAGCAGTGTCCCTCCTGAATTCATTCTGGTTTCCTTGGATTTGTCTTTTGTTAAGTGTGTGAAGCCTTGGATGTATGTACATAGTAAGGATTTATTTTTCCCCTTGTTTCCTCATCTGAATGCTTGTCAGGTAACAAATGATGGTAAGGGCAAAGGGCATAGCAGCAGGAAAGCCAAGAAAGATATGCCTATCTGAATATATAAACTTGGGAATCATTCTGAATTGTTGTTTGATCAAGGTGGGAGCCATATGAAAGGACATAATTTTTAACACCACTAATAAAGTGCAATTGAATACACAAAGTGCAATGTTTCTTTTCAACAAAATGCTAAACACAAAGGTAATGTTATGTTGAGAAAATAACCCAGAAATAAATTGCTTTGCCGCATACAACTCAAAGGTCAAATATTGACTTGATCTCCCATCTTGCTCACAAAAAACACCTAGAAGATGTTATTGTGGTGATTATTTTGAACTCGGTCACTGGTA
>JAVCKT010012532.1:0-24005 GCA_032273925.1 Rhynchotus rufescens | reverse complement strand
AGCTGAAGGAAAACATGCCCTCCTGCTTGAGACGAGCAGCTCCAGCTCCACTTGTTGGAAAATCAGTTTATCCCCAGTCTGAAAAGCCTTTCCTGAAAAAGACCCCTTTCCCCTGAAACAGCTGGAGGGCCCTTCCGAGCTGTTCAGGAGTTTTCTCTGAAGAGCAATTAGAGAAGAGTTGTTCAAAGGGTGCTCAACAAGGAGGCAGGAGGGCTTCAAAGCAGAGGCAGAGATGGATGGAGACACTCGAGCACTGAGCAGGGCAGACAGACAAGGGGGCCTACAAGGAGAAGGAGGGAAGGAGAGACAGTGCCATGAAAGTATATATATATTTTTTTATGTAATGAAAGTATTTCCAACCACAGTTTTCAGACGGAGCTGAAACAAAACATTTCGGCCTTCAGTTATCTAACCTTTGGAAAAGCCCTTTGTTCCACTGTTCTTTAATATTAGGCTGTGTTTTTAAAGGAGATTTGCAGTTGGACGAGATGAAGGGGTTAGATTTCCACAGTGTCCTCTAAGCTTGGGCTTCCCAGCTCCTCCACGGCATGCACGAGGCCTGAGGGCTCGAGGTCCTTCCCCTTTGTATGTCCTGACCAAACCAGCAAGATCTTGGCCAAAGCATCGTCTACAGAAGGCACTGTTGTGGTACTACTTCTTATATTGTCTATTAAAGCAGGATGCCCTGTGGTAAATCACATTACTGATCACTAAGATTGATATACCAGTATACAATCACAGAGGTCCTCGCATGCAAGGAAACACCAAAAATTTCCTTGCTGTGGTGGCAGAAGACGAGCCATGTTTCCATGTTCTGGTTCTGGGAAGACACTGAACTGCATTTGTTGATAATTTAAAGCAAAAAAAAATAAAAAAAAAAGAAGCAATCAGGCACAAAGCTTTGTGGAGAAGACTGACAGTAAGGAAAGTATCAGCCCAAGTGGTTAAAATCTAGCAAAACTCTCATCAACTAACGACAATGTTCGTATAATGGGAGGTTTAGGGCAATTTTAATAAGCATAATTGCCACTTCTCTGGATAATATACTGTGAGCATGATTCTAAATATATGTCAAATTCTATTTAAAAACAGTCATTCTGTTTTTGCAGAAGACCTTGATCTGATGTCTTCCATCCGTAATGAAACTTCAGGGGATTTTTCCCACCCTTCTTTCCTCGGCCTCCTCCCCCACCACCAGTGTTATACAAGCAATGAAAATTTCATATGAGATTTCTTGATATTAAAATACCATTGAGCAAAAGAGTAATGTACAGCAGGGTGGCGAGATATTGTTTATGTAATATACTGCGTGCTTGCTGGGCCTTTCTTGTTCAACAGGCAGGTTTTGTTATTGCAATAGGGTCAGCCCAGCAGTGGCTTTTCACAGAAATCTTTCCACACCTTCTCTTTCATTCTGGGTAGAAGAAAAACAGCTATATTAGAAAGACCCCGTCGCTAGGTAAAGTCCTGCTGAATACTGTAAAAAGGTACCTGCGAATGCCTTTGGAAGCTGCCAAGTTTTAATACCTGTGGTGTATTATTTCCTTGGGAATGAATTAAAAATGTCAGTTAGTGAAGCAAGAACATGAGATCTTAAAAAAAAAAAAAAATAAAAAAAAAAGGAAAAGAAAAGAAAAGAAAACAAAGAAAAAGGCTTAATTTACTTTCTAATGAAAATTCTTTGCAAAAGTCCAGACATATATAATTTCTCACTGAAACCAGAAATGCATAAGCAGCGTCTTTTGGGGTGAAGACTTGTCTCCCTGTGGAGTTTTGGGGCAAAGTAGGCAATCCACCTGTTTTGGGACCCGGCTCTGTTCCTGGGAGAGCTGGGTGCTGCTTGTTTCTTTGCAGGTTGGTTGCACGGCTTCATTCAGGGCTTTGCCTCTCCCTAGCCTGCAGCACCCAGCACGCTGACGCTGCCCGTCGCAGGAGGGAGCAGGGTCCAAGGGTCCAACTCCCCCTGGTTTTTCCAGTAGGAAAAAGATCCGTTTTTTCTCCTTTGCTATTCTGTTAGCTTCTACTTTTGCGCTAATTGCAATGCAGTGAGTGTGGCAGGTTTGTATAATCTATCATCTTAATTAAAAGGTCTGCAACTTTCATTTGGACTTTGTTCATTTTGTTTCAGTATTACCAAGCTGAAGTGATTGGACATTATTGAAAAAACATGTCTAGATGGCATTGAACCAAGACTCCTGACAAAAATGCTGGCAGAAAATATCAGAAGTGTGACTGTTCATCATGCTTTGCGACAGTTATTTATTTCAAAATGTCAGAATTTTCCACAGACCAGAAATTCCAGTTCCTTTCTGTCTCTATTATAAAGCACCTCACCCTACACCAAACGCTCAAGTGCTGAGGCTGTGGGAATGCATAGATCAGCAAGACATGTCAAAAAAACATTGAAAGGATGAACAAAAGTTGCTCAAGTAATTCTTACAAAGCAAAAAAAATGGATATAATTTTGTAAAATTATTTGCTGAGTGCTGAACAATGAGACGAGCGCTCCAGCCCCAGTTTATAACATCTCAATTATGCAAACTCTGGATTCATTATTCCCACTGTGGTGTCATCCTGCATAAAAATATAGGCAGTGTAACTCTTCCTACCACATGTATCACATGGCAGTGCTTACTAGTTCACTGTTGGAAACTTCATTTTTTGGTAGAAACTAAATATCTCAATTAGGACATAAGAATGTGAAAATGTGGGGAAAAAAGTTAGATAAATACTTTGTCCCTTCCTCAAAAGATGCACCAGTTTTTGGAAAATAATTTTTATTTGCTTTAGTTCATTAAAATGCAGACTTTGTTTGGTTCTTGGCCCACTCATCTCTTTGCATTGGATTATAGAATACATGGTGTCTTCCATCAGTTCATGGTCTTCAAATGCAAGGCTGGGGGCTTTTTAAGGAACCTCTTGGTAAAGGTTTGGTGTTGCTTCCAAGCTGACTGGATGGTATTTGTACAATTGGTGTTATGTGATCATCCAGGATTATCGGAATAGCTCTCTGTACTCCTAGGAGCACTTCTGGGACATGGCAGAACGTGCCACGTGGTGACGTGTAGGAAGGAAGCAAAGGTTCTTTGCAGAAATGAAATTCCACACACGTTCACGTCAGAAACCTTATTCAGAGGATTATATCAGTGAGGGAGCTAAAACAATATCTCAGCACGCAGGGCCAGGCAAGGACAACCAGCGCAGCTCTGCGTTTTGTGCCCGCTCAGAACAAACTGCCCATTAACAAGCCACAGACCCAGCCAGGAACTTCAGATAACAAATGAATTTGAGCAAATCTCGGCAACAGCTCCTAGACAACTTGTGAACAGAGAGAGGAAACTAAATTAATCAGATAAATGATTTGCTCAGCTCTGGTAGAAAATGTCAAACACTTCAAAACTAACCTTTTGGCAGTGAGATTGCTCTTCCCGGATCTATTTAAGATTTCTGCCTTTTGCATTTGTCAACAGAGCTAGGAAGCAAGTGTATTTCAATAAGGGCAATGTGGCATTCTTACCATGTGGACACAGGCGCTCTAGCTGCTTTGAGGGAGATGCTGTTTCCTGGGCTGGAAGGAAAACCTTGCAAGTTAGCTCTGAGTGAAATATTTCTTTTAGAATCGATTTTTCACCCAAAGGCTTTGTTGCAATTTTGCTAAGGGGTATTTCAATGAGATTTATCTGTACTATGGAAATATAATTATATTTTTTTAATTAAAAAAAGGGTCCAAAATTAGACTTTTTTTTTCTTTTTTTTTGTTTGGAAGTTAAAGTGTTTTTATTCTGTAAGGTTACTACAGTGCCTAGGGCAGCAGACAGATAGTTCAGCTGACTGAACTTTCCCATCAGTAGCGGGTCTCAACGATGTGGTTTTTAAACCACAGCTCCCATGCCGCATGGTGTCAATGTCCCAGGGCACATATAGGGAGCTCTGTAGGACACATCACGCATCCAGACAGTATCATTCTACTGGTGGTTCCCATTTCCCCTTAGAGCACCAACCACTGTTGCTATAAACCACTGTAGTAACACTTCCAGCTAGAATAATTGTGGCTTTTGGCCAAAAAAAAAAGCAACCAACCAAACAAAAAAAACTCATTATTGACAAATTCACATTAGAAAAAAAGCTGGTTTACAATAGGAGAAGCATTCATTAGCACAGAGCTGTGGCATCCCTTCTTCATTGCAGACATCCCAATGCCCACAGAGTCCGATCACTTTCCCGGATGCTCCATCCTTTTGGAGCGTGTGAGGGAAGGGAGCTCCATTTCACACCCCTGCTTAATTCACCCCCAAGTCGCTGCTTTGCTGGCTCTGAGCATTGATTCTCGCTTGTACATGCATAGCCTTTGAGCACTGCCTGCACCACGGTGGACTCACCATGACCACAGGTGAGGAGAGCTGGTGGTACCCAGCACAGCACCAAGCAAGGGCAGCACTGACTGCTCGTACGTACATCTGCAGTGGAGTTGTCTCCTTAGTGGTTGAAGTACAGAGTGTTTGGTGTTTATTGTGTTCTTAACAAAGTCTGTTATCAGCAAGTTTGAAGTTTGTTGCTATCTTCTAGCGTCTTAGACTAATCACAGTAATGAAGGCATTGAACGGAGCCCTTCTCAGGTGGCATTTACCATTGTTTGCTGCAGATAACATAAAGCTTTCTGATTACAGTCGGCTTTTATCACTTCAGAGCAAATCTACTCCACTGAAATGTGCTAATAAAACCCACGGAAGCAACAAACTGGAAAGAAGTGTTACAGCAATAAAGGAACATGAGGGAAAATGTACAGCTTTTGCCGCTGTTATCATTTTCAATTTATTAAGATCTAACCATTTTTGTAATATGGAGCTATTGCTGGGGGTTAATTTAATCTTCTCTAATACCAGGCTCAGGTCAGTTTTCAGCATCAATTTAGATGTAATGCATATTCCTAAGCTAGAATCAGAGAAATACCCTCCATGGCCCCATGACCATATGCTTGCAACAACTGAAGTGTAAATGTCCAGCACTTTACACGTCCATTTTACGAGATTAGCTCCAGCCCTTAAACACACAAGTCCCAATAAAAACGTGTGGTGTTGTGGCTCCAAGGACCCGATGGGCTCCTTGCTGCAATTGCGAAGCACTGAGTTATGACCTGCAGCAATCTCTTCGCCTGCTGCCCACACTCCTCGCAGCCAGCCAGCTCGCACTTACCCAGTGCCCGTCGCTACAAAGGCTCCCAGGAGCAGATCAAAAAACTGCTGGGCAAGAGCCTGAGATCTTCATTCGTTCCTTGCTGAAGAAGTTGCTTTGTGTATGTGAGAGTAGTGTAAAATCCATTGTATATTTTATGCTGCCATCAGGGAGACTAAGGGCAGCAGACGGCTCAGTACCTGGCCTAAAGTGCAGACTAGGGAAAAGTGGATCCAAGTACCTGGGGCAAGACATTAGTAAGAATCAACATCTTCCATATCTGCATACATGTGACAAGCTGATGATTTCTAAAACGTCACTTTTAAAATCACACAATGTAAATATCAAACTCACTTTATCTGTTTTGCTCCAGAGATAAGCTGAACTGGCTAGGATTGCAATATGCATCTTTCTGTTCAAATTATTCCTTGTACATCAAGGACATCAAGCATCTTTCCATATCCTGCCTCCCTGATGGATCCCCACTTTAATTCGGTCCTGCTGTTCTATGACCTCTCTTCTTGTTGTCCTTAATGAAAGAAACAGCTCCTACTTTTTCTCTTTTGATGTGCTTCCACATAGCTAATGCTTTCATCTCATAATAGAGTAGAAAATCATGTTACTAGAATACTGTTGCCTTCTTTGGAGCCTTACACGCCTCCATATTTCTTCAAAAATTATACAACCATTGTGGATAGACACTACACATGCTTAGACCAGCTAACATCAACATGCCTGTTGTGAGGGACACTTCTCACAACTTACCAGAGGTAAGACAAGTGAGTGACAAATTCAGTGCCTCTTTCTGGCCCATAATAAAGTCCCTCCTGCCTTTATTCTTCCAGTCTTCTTTTTTTGTTCATGCAAAGAGGATGCTTTAAAGAAAGGAATTAGAGTGATGGGTAAAGAGGAGACAGCAGATCTCACAGAGATATAGATACAACAGGTCTCTTCAGGAAGATCAGAGAGCTTGAGAACAGGACCAAGAAAGACATGTGGAGCAGTAGGAACCACCAAGCTCAGGGACTTGACCTGTTACAGCACTGCCTACTGATATTCAAAGGACAGAGTGAACATGCTGTCCCAGTCCTCATTCAATCTTTAGTCCAGTGTCCAAGAATGTCCTAAACTTCAGTATGCTCAACCTGACACAACTTCCTCTCCATTTGCTTACGTAGTTTATGGAGAAATCAAATCCTCAAAGGAGCCTTTGATTTAAACAGAGCACGTAAGACTTCAGGGCAGAGATTGAGTTTGAGTCCAAAGGTTTCCCATTCCAGAGTCTCTCAGGACTCTGATGGGAGCCTCATATGCAGAGCCAAGGATGTCAGAGCTACTAAGTGGAAGGGCAATTTTTCTTCAGTATTTTGTCAAAATCCTTACTCAGAGATGCTTTCTGATACCTCCAAGAGGAGCCATGCAAGATCTAGCAGGCAATTAGTGAGACTTTGGAGTCAGAAGGTAAATTAGGTGCCAGCAGAGAGACTCCATGATCCAAAGAGAGCTTGATGTGAATGAGAAGACTGGCTGCAGGATTGCACAAGAGCAGGGAGCAATTAAAGGTGCTGCTTCCCCTGGCTCCCTCCTTCACCACCACAGCTCCCAAAGCAAACGTCTATGTCCCTGTATTATTTAATCCCAGGAAATGTAAAATGCATTTGGTATGCCTGGTGTGATAGCAAATAACGTACTGTGCGGCATTGGACTGAATTACATTGGCTTGTATTACACTCAAGTATGGTGAGGAAAATACCAGTCATCCATGAATCACAATGATTGAGGCTGAGAGCGACCACAGAATGGCAGAGACTTTGAATGCCCTGCCCTGAGCTTGTGTGCCTTGTTCAGAGCACACTAACAGACATTGCTTCTTACTGCATCAAGATCTCCTCTTAAACCAGATATGGGCTGAATTAACTCACCCTCCTTATTTGTGTTACAAAACACAAGCCAGGGAGGCACACAGGGACGGGTCAACCAAGCTGATGGGGCAAAATATGGGTCCTTTTGCTGTTGTACCCTCTGAGCTCCAGTGTTTCAGGAGCTGCATTGTGAGCAACTAATGAGATTAATGCAAATGGATATACTGAGTTATACAACATATATATGCCCTTCACACAATGACGGACACCTCCTGCTACAGTTTATTTTTCTAGCAATCATCAGTAGCACTAATAATAATTAAATCTCAGAGGCTGTGATGAATAATACATAGCAGCTTCTGTTAGCAAAACAAAAACACTTTAAAGATTTTCTCCTAAGCTAACTTCAGTGCTTATTTTTTGGAGTGATTTATTCTTCTTTTAACATATTAGCCACCTTTAAAGTTTATAGTCTTGAAACGTAGATAGCATTGAGTCACTGATGCAAAAAAAATCCTGGAAATAGTTTAAAGAAACTCAGAAGCCACTAAGCTGATCATTTTTATTTGCATATAAACAGCAGAGAAGAGCAGCAGACACAGTTCAAGCCGGAACAATGGACAGGAACACAGCGGCTGCCGGGAGGTTGAATAAAGCAGGAGACTGAAACCTTCTATCTGACCTTGGGCAGATTTCTTAGGGCTGCATTTTCCTGAAGTCAGGCATCCGATCTAGGCTAATCATGTAGGTTTCTTAACAGCTAAGGAAGAAACAGCACCACAGAACAGGTACCTTGGGTACCCACCTGGGCAGACTCAGAGGTGCCTGTTGGCTGAGGTCAGGTGAGGTTCTCCTGGGCTGGTGTTACCTACTTCAGCATCTACAGGCATCAGGCAGGGTCACGTATCTGCTGTTTGGCACGAGCCCTACTGCAGTTGCAGTTGCACAAGCAAATAAAAGTCTTTTTGCCAAGATAGCATCCCCTGTTCCTGGAACTGCAAATGACACTGTGTTCCTTCTTACTGCTGTGTTTGCAGAGCTGCAGGAGAAAAATGACCATGTCGAATATCCCTAGTTACAAAATAGTGCAATGATTTGGTCACTCTCAGAAGCCTCCAAAGAACTATCACTTACAAAGTGGCTCTGTAATGCAGTCATTACTCAAGGACTACAGTATCTGATGGCTGAGCCTATGGTAGATCCAGCCCTGAAAGGGTGTGAGCATTTGTCCCTGCAACTGCACAGATTACTCAGGCACTGAAAAATCCTGTGACAGTGTGTGCGGATTCAGTCAGATTTAAATACTTTGTTTCTAGCAATGTAAGTAGGTACTGTGGGATATAAGACACTTGTTGAATGAAAAAGGTGAAAATGCAAGCTATATATTCTTTTCAAGCACTGGAAGGGTAAATGCATTGCATAGCATTGCATAGCATTGTATATGAATATTCTGCTGGTTTACAGTTTGAAATTATATTGGTTCTCAAAATCCACTAGATCCAAATGCTGTGAAGGTGACAGTTGTCCTGTGGTATGCGTCGGTACCAACCACCAAAAGACTGGATAGCATGAGTCCTGATGCTGCAGTAAAGATAAATCTAATGCAGAATTCAAGAAAATGATCAGAACCAGTGAGATCCAGCTCATGCCCTCTATTATAGCATGACCAGTTCCGAGATGGAGATGGTTCATGAGAGGAAGGCTACAACAGCACTGTCAGGTCTCCACTGCTTACTCAGCCACATAGAAACTCTAAACCTGACTTCTGCGATGGAATTACACTGCCAGGGCATTTCACAGGATGCCAACCAAAAGAAAGCTTTAATGTGAATCTGATCTGAAGAGCGGAGCAGGGAGAATTTTGTTTCTCTGACGCAGGTCAGGCAATGGGATCGCCTACCAAAAGCAGCAATAGCAGCTACTAGTTTAATCAGTATAATCAGATATCACAGGGATAAGCACAAGATAAATAGCTCGATACCACAGCTACGAGCACGGCATGAATAACGCAATACCCTAGCAATGAGCTCGACATAAATAACCCAATACCACAGCAGTGAGCTCAGTATAAATAATCCAGTACCATAGTGATTAGCTTAGCATGAACACTGCGATACCACAGCAATTAGTCTGGCATAAATAACCCAAAATCCTGGCAATCAGCATGGCATGGATAATTGTCTCCCATACCAACAAGCACAGCATAAATAAGGCAGAGAGAAGACAGGTAGAAAAGTGGTAAAATGTGTCTATTACTACAGTTAGAGTTTAATACTTGTGATGCAGCAAGAGGAGGGAAGGGAGGAGTGGAGAGGAGCTGGGGCTGGGGTTGGGGTTGGCATCTCCTTCTCAGCAGGTCTTCAACATGGTCACAAAGCAAGATTGGGAAGCTCAGGTCTTTCTTCTGGGAGGTCCACACTGCAAAACGGCCACAAATCCTGCTGGCCCTGCCGGGTCCTCCTCTGATTATGACTTTGGCAATGTTGCCAACAGGAGTCCGTTTAATATATAAACGCTCAATTTATATGTGAGTCACAAATACATCTTTTTATGCACTCTTAAATACCAGAAGCATAATTACTAAGGTCAATATATAATGTTTATTTCGTTTATAATAGACATTATAATTTCACTTTAGGGAAAAGAAGCTGTATGCATAAAAATAATGACAAATATTAAAGTCACCAAAATAATGGAACCAGATCACTCTACTAATCCTAAATTTAAATGCATTAACGATCCCTGTAACATTAAAGGTCTGATAAGCCAAATTAGGTTTCTTGTAAGCATAATTAATCTTCTTTTTCAATGAAGATATTACAAGGGAGTTAATTTGAATCCCAAAGGCATTTCTAAAATTGAATTATATAGATAAAGCAAATATTTGACCTTTTACTGATAATTACTATAAAAATCAACATGCAAATGAAGCTTATGAAAACCTCTCTTGAAAATGGTATTGGAATATTGAAATCTTCTGTAGCCAAAAATAATAATTTACTGAATTAAAAGACAGCTGGCCCCTACCCTCATTTATAATTTGGGAGTAGTAATTTACAATAGCCGGATCCGTATTTATTAACAAATAATTGAATGGAATAAGACATAGGTCAATTGCACGGACTATCTGGTTTTGTTCATAGGTCACTAAATTTAAAAGACTGCTAGTTTTGGTTCACCTTCTCTTCTGAAATAATTTTTTCTTGTAATTAAATAATGGTAACATTTATTGATTTAAATTCCCCTGTGATTGGAAGGTGCTTTCTCAAACCACCAAAACAGGATGTTTTTTAAGAAATTTTCCCTCAATTCCTCTGCACTTGATCCTTTGTCATGAACTGCAGCTCCTGAAGTCTCACCCAGTTGGAGATTTGCTACCCATGGGCAGAATGGTGCCCGCAGGCAGGATGGATTTGCAAGTGCCAGTTATTGGTCTAATTATTATTACTTACTGTTGCTTTTTCCCAGGGATAGCTTTATGTGATAGACAAGAATATTTCAGACAACGACAAAGAAAAAAAGGCACCAAGAGCAAGCAGGAGCAGCTGCAGGGAAATTATTGGATCTTTGGGACATCAGACCTCAAAGGTTCTGGTCCCCAGGCTGGACTGGGAAGAGAAACACTGGGATTTTTTTGGGTGAAAGTAGAGAGAAAGCAGAGAGCTTCTCGGGGCAGGGTCACCAGTGCTGGCCAAAGCTTTTATTAGCTGCAAAAAGAGGGTACAAGAGTGGCTCTTTGGTCATGAAAGGACCAGCTGACAACACCCGGGTGAAAACCAAACCTCAGTGTCACCTGGAAAACCAGTAAACCTACCAGGATTTGGGCATCTGGAAAACCCAGGGAGTAAAGGGGGACATTTTTCCCACACCTAAAGTTGCTTCATTCAGCCCAAATCTGAGCTCAGCAAAACACTGGAATGGAAATCTCACACTGTAGCTATTCTGCACCTGTTTTGCTGCTAAATTAAGGACTTTGGTGTCCAGAGCTATCAATCCAGGACCTCTCACAAGCAGAAAATTCACTTTAAAAATGTATAAAGGGTGGGAAATGCTTCGCTGACCCTGACTGCACACGAATGCAAGATGATGTACATTGTGATGAGTGTGGAAGTATTTCCAGCTGACGGGGAGGTGTGTTGTGATGAAGCTGCTCCAAAGAGAGGCCAACAAAATGAATTTTAGAGCTGAAACAGTAGGCAGTGTTACACTAAGAGGAAAGAGGGCTGCAGAGCTGTGATGCCCAGAGTCTATTTCCAGCTTGGCCACCATTTCAGGGTTGCTTAAATGTTCTGTATCTCTGAGTTCCTCTGGTCATTACAAATAAACTGGTAATTTGGCCCCTCCTTGATTTATATTGTCGAGTGAAACACAAGCACCCAGCAAAACCCCCCTGCAGCTCCTGGCAGAAATGCTGCTCTGCTGACACGGCATTTGGTGTGATTTTCTTTATATTTCCAGAAGACTGGTGAGGCTGAACTGGTTGCTTTTACAAAACCTTGCCTCCAGACAAATCCTCTTTATGCTTGTGTGGCTCTAGGAGCCTGATCCCTGCTCAGAAACTCCAGGCATTAATGCAACAGCAACAGAAATATTTCTGTAAAGGTCAGCACTCTCTGCGTGTCTGAGTATCATCTTCAAACTTCTTGAGCAGTTCAGTGGTAGGATTGAGTTATCATGAAATTCAAAGGGAGGAGTGAAACTTGGGTAGATATGTAGATATATGCCAGTTTCTTTCAATCAGCAAGTTTAGGTGCCCATAGCAGTCTTCCCAGCGCGGTATGGTTTTCAGCACAGGCTATAAAAGCCACTGCTTCCTTGCAACAGCAAGCCAAGAGCTGTTGCACACCTCTGAGATGGCAAGTTACAGCTGTGCTATCAAGCATTTCAGTCATTTAGGCTCCCCAGTCACCCTGGTCTCCTTTGGAACAAGCACCTAAGAATCCCAATAAACTGCTCTTGCTCAGATCTGGGTTTGGCTTAAGTAGTGCTGATGGAAGGTGCTCTCCACAACCGCTCTCAATCTGCTCAAGGTCGTGGGAAGGCTGCAGAGAAGGCATCATTCCTTTATTGAGAGACTTTTCTGAGATGACATTACCTAGTCTATTCTATCTCAGGCCCCTAGCCTTTGGATATAATTGCTTTATTAAATGTCACAAATGCTCATTTGACTTAGATGGTGTCTCTTGCTCTCTCTCAAAAAGAGAGGATGTTAATTTAGACACAGAGAATGTCCCATTTGCTCGTGAATTCAAAGCAAATATCCTGCCTCTGACTCTAAATACAGCCTCTTCTGCTGGAGTGTTTGCAGTTAGGGACAGTTAAATGGCCTGAAACAAAGTCATTTTCTTTGTCATTGTTATACTGGAGTTTTCTATCTCTCTGATTAGATTAGAATTGAATCTAGTTGAAAGAAATTGAATTTGTACATTTCCCTAATCATACAATCTTCAAACACTGAACTCTCTAGTACCAATTAGTCTGTCCTGATCGGGAGAAACCTTCAGAGATGTCCCTATTGATGGGAACAAGGACTGAAAAGCTGGTGATGGAAGTGATGATCGATTGATAAACTGGCACCTGCATAAACACTTTCATGCTCTTCTTCTCAGATGATTGCTTTTGTGGCATCTTCAGAGCTTCTGTGAAGTTGGTCACTACTGAAAAACACTCTGCTCTGCTCTACGGTGTAGAAATCCCATGTTATTCACTTTCATGGTCATAATGGGCCTAGACTGTGCCCTACTATTCCTAACTAGCCCTTGGGTGGAATCTGGGTATCTTCTGCTGGCCAGTAGTAGGAATCTTGCTGGGCATGCTGGGTTTTGTAAATCCATTTTGCAAGCATCTAACTGTCACCATGCTTCGTATCTCTCACAATGCTTCATCAACATTTGAACTCTCACATTTAAACACCACATTTATTGCAACACTGCATTTCTGGACTGGGACCACGGTTTCCATCTGTCCCTGTTTCCAGCCTGGAAAAAAAAATAAACATATGTGAAAAGGTCAGCAACATCTGTGGCAGCTCTCTTGGAAGACTCTTAGTCTGTAGCCACCACCAGCTGTGACGCCACAACTGGGGCCATCATGCAGAGCAGGAGAAAGGGCTGGCGAGGGCTGGTGAAAGGAACGGGGGGAAAGCTGCAAGATTGTTAGAGATTAGGGAGTTATCGATGGGAAGTTAATGGCAAGTATTCAAGGCAAAGAAGATGCTTTCTGACAGCCAAGCAGAGTTAAATGACTCCTGAAGTGACATTAAATTAAGCTGTTTTTGACACAGATGCATTTACCTCTATGTAAGCAGAGAATCACCTCACTGGGGCAGGGGTTTTTTTAAGCGAAGAGTGGAGACATTAAGACAGTTTTAGTGACTGCTCAAATGGAATGTGTTTGTATATTGGAGAAGCGTTGTTTCAAGGAAACATCTATCAAAAGGGAAAAACAATCATTTCAGAAAGCAGAAGCACAGTTAGATCAGAACCTGGGAGATAAAGTGCAGGATCATTTCTAGTGGAAGAGAAAAAATAAAATAGGAGAATTTCAGCTTTGAAACATTTGGTTTCATTGTTCTTAATTTCCCCAACAATCAGAAGTGTGTCAGATCATCCTCACACAGTTTTTTTTCTTCCCCATTTTAAGGATTATTCCACCACAGCAAACTCAACACTAGCTCAGGTTTGTGCTGTCTTGTAAACCCTTCTGTAGATGTAAAGGCTGTAGCTGTGTTTATCACACTTCATCCTTTGCAAAACACTCCTCTGACACACTGTGGGAAAACTATTCCAGTCTCTCCGTCCCCTGCTTTTGCCTGCCTCGGGTGGCTCTTTGGCAGTGTATACACTATTGACAAATACATATATATATATACATATATAAGTGTCATTCCGAGTACTTCCAAGCCTTTGGTCACATCTCTGCCTCCAGGCAAATGATGCCCATGAACGGCATTGGGAGGACAGGTTGCTCAGGGACCCCTCTTTCATAACAAGATTACTGTGACATTCATTTCTAGCAATGAACACTGGCTTTTCAGAGGCTCCATCTCGGAAGGTTAATGAGTGCCCAGGCAGAGGCAGTGGCTGCTGAAGGAGGTTATTTTGTGCCATCTGTCGGCAGTAGTTATTTTGTCTTTAATTGTGCCTTCACATCCCTGAGTCTCATGGCAATGGCTGCTGTGGAAATATGCAGAGTTTCTTAAATAATAAATGGTCTCTTAACAGCCCTCTGCACAGTTTTAGGAACCAGAGCCCCTCTGATCTACTGTTGTCAGCTTTGGAAAATCTGGTACCTACCAACACCTTCAGCATCCTCCTGAATAATGATAATTCATCTGTGTTCACTTCTGAACTATCGTATTTTATGGAAGAAGTTAATTAAATGGTGATTTGCACTTCCGCTGAGCATTAAAACATTTAATGCAGATGCTCCAGTCATTGCCTAGTCTTGAAACTGGGAAATGGATTCAAAACTTCATATTTCCTTAAAAATTGTAATGAAGCTAGGTCAGGCTATTTGCATACATACATACACAGGCATATTTTATACCAGCATTTATTGCAAACGAAACCAGCTTTCTTCTTACCATGTCTTCAAGAATGTAAAGCAGGACCTACAGATTGCAGCTGAAGGGTTCTCTCTGGATGATTTGCCCCAGCCACCATTAAATTAATGGGCTCATTAATGAGAGATTTTCTATGAAGGCATTAGAAAGGAACAGTTATCTCCAGCAGGTCGCCTCTCCTACCATTCAGAAGAAATTAATTGGTAATAAATTAAAAAGTCTAAAAATTAATTCTTGTACAGCAGGAGTGGGGCTTATATACATTGCCTTCGGCGGAATTGTCACACAGTAAATCCTTTCACAAAGTAAATAATTGTTGGGATGGGGGAGGAAAAAGAAACTTGTATTAATGTGCATGGGCGGGAATGCCACAGAGGTGAAATGTAAGGCAGGTTTTGGATGGTGTGCAATGAATGTTCTTTCTGAAATATGAATCTTTGTAGGAGGTAGTAGCATAAAACACCAGATACTGCTGGTTGTCTTCCAGCCTTCATGCTCCGGGGGGCCCTGATAAATTACACCTTTCTTGTCCAAATGGTCCTGCTTGCACAACATGTTACACTGCAGGTCAGGGTTGTGCTTGCTAAGCAAATGGATGTCAGTCAACCCTTTTCTGGTTCTGTTTAGACAGGGTGGCAATGGTTATCTTTTCTTCTCTATTGCTACCTCAACAATAAAAAAAGACAAAATAAAAAAATTGCACACATACACAACCTTGCTCATGCTTCAGTTTCTGGAATGAGATGAATGAAAATAGACTTGCTTTCCTGATTTTCTCTTTTATTCTTGCAGTTTCTTGTGATGGAAAGATGGGGACGGCCTTCAGTTCATCTCTGGAAAAAAAACAACTTTAATTCTCACCACTCACCATAATTATTTTACAGACTAAAAGGCAAACTTTTGCTTTAAGTTCCTCCATTTGTACCACTGAAGCTTGTAATGCTAAATTGCTTGGGTGTTTCCCATTCAAATCTCAGTTTGACACATAAGAAGCTCTGATTATCATTTTACCCGGGGATTTTCAGATCTAAACTTCTTTCAGCCACTCCACGATAATATGTCTCAAAAAAAAAAAAAAAGAGAAAAAAAAGCTTAAAGCAGTTATTGTTGCATTTAATAAATGCACTTAGAGTACCAGCCATGCTTTAATGTACATTAATTTTAGATTTGCTGGCCCTTTTCCAACTAAGCCCGTCTCTAGAATTTTTTTCAGCCTGTGAGAAATTATTCACAGATATGCCATTCATTAAGTTAGTAAATGAATATAAGTTCGAATTCAATTTGTTTTAGCAAACTACTGTTATAAAGAGTCTAGTGTAGCGTGAATTATTATCCAGATTTATGCTTAGCATCTGACAAAACGTTACGCTACTTTTTCAAGTATCCACTAATTCCAAACAGAGGCGGAACGATGCCATTGCTGCGCAGCACTTCTCAATGCCAGCTCCATACTTCATCACATATTTAACTCAGTGCTGCTCCTGCCACTGATATCTCGCCCTTCCAGGTGCTTCAGCACAAGCAGGATTTATTCGGAGACTGTTCCGTACTGGCTAGGGGGTTCGGAGGGACTTGGAGGGTCAAGTTGAAGGGACTTTGAGGGCCAAGTTGAAGGGACTTGGAGGGTCAAGTTGAAGGGACTTGGAAGGTCAAGTTGAAGGGACTTGGAAGGTCAAGTTGACTCGTGGCCACATGTTCCTCCACTCGTCGCTCTTCCCATGCCAGGGTCAGGGCAAAGGGCCTCATCCCAAGTACTGCTGAGCATGTGGAAATCTCCACGAAGGCGCGGCATTTCTTGGAGTTAAATTTCATGGAGTTAAATGCTCCATGGTGTTTCAGCTAGGGGACTCAATGAGCTCCGGCTCTGGGATCACACACCGGTATCGTATCCAACCGGAGCACAGCAGCAAAAGGCACAGGGAGGAGCAAAGCAACAGACAGATGCTCCTGGCATTTGGGGAGGGCAGGGGAGAGCAATACAACTACCTGATATCCAGGGAAGTTGTTCAGTGCTAAAAATTGCCATGTCCTTCCAGATCCTTCCTCCACAACAAGGGAAATATCTGAGGAGGAAAATGGCCCCTTCTCAGCTAGACGGGATGTTGCTGCTCCATAGCCAGTAGTGACACCAAGCAGCCCGGGATTACCCAAAATCCAGGCAAGCTTAGCTGGACTTAGCTTTGAAAGTAGATTGCAACTACACTGTAAAATGTATTTTTATGTGATTTTTGTGTGATTTTCCGTGTGATTTTTTTAATGTGATTTTTATGTGAATACGATTTTTAAGCTCTCCCAATTTGGGACTGGATGTACCAGGTGCAGAGAAGGAGACATGATTGCCCTCCATGCCCAGCTGTGGAAGGGGTGATGAGGCTCTCAGACACATCTTTGCTGCATGAAGGGCAGGCATCTGACATGATGTCAGAAGATGCCAGAAGATGCCAGGTGCAGATTTTATGAAATGATGGCTAAGGTCCATGTTCCCTTCCAGAGCTCAAGCTGTACAAGCAAAACTGATTTACCATCGTACCTGTCCTGGTTCTTAAGTTGGACGAGACAACCATCATGGTTAACAGGTTCAGTCCCTGCTTGTGACCCATAAGGATGATAGAAGAGGCCTCATAGCATCGTTGTACTCAGGCCCTATGCAGGAGCCCATATTTTCATCACAGCACAACTCATGCACCATTCACACCATTAAACAGCTCCCAGAGTGGGCCTGACATCTGATTAAACATTCGCCAGGCTCAGCTCCAGACTCGCCCTGGAAAGAAGCCACCAGCACATCACCCCAGAGCTGCAAGATTTACAAGGAGCAGATGAAGTCTAGTCCTACAATAGTTCATTATAATTAACAAAGCTGGAATTGCACTGGGCTTTGAGCTGTATATCAATGCTAAATATCTCATTACCAGTGTAAAATATTTATGTCTCATGGTCTTTATCACAAATGCAGGCTCGCCGTTAGTGTGGCTTGGTCCAGAAGATGAATTCCAAGGAGAAAATGAACTGCTTGGATTAAAAGGCTGGCAGCCCCGCAGGATAAAATTCCTCATTGCACGTGACCTCAGTGATGGAGTCAGAAAAGACAGCAATGAATGCCCAGCCTGGGGCTGCAGAGTTATGGCCCATGTAGGAGAACACTCTCTACTTTTCCCCTTTGTTGTCTCCGTAGGGCCAGATCAATCCTGGGATTGGCACATTTGATGGCAGTTTGTGCTTTTGCTTCAGCAAGGGCTGACAAGTGCTTCTGGGGGCGTATCAGGCTGCCTAGGCAATGGCTTGTGCACATGCGCCTGGTGTCTGAAGACTTTGTCATAGCACAACCCAGAAGCACGGTTCAGGAGACTTAAAGATAGCCAAGACACGGGGCTGGGAAGTGGGGCTGAATTATTTTTCCTCTCCTAGAGAACTGCGGTCACTGCACCCTGGAGCTTCGGTGACAGCTCCCTTTGGGTGGCCATTGGTTTCTCCACTGAGAAGGATGCATGTCTGAGAGCAGGACATGATGGTCCCATGAGCACCCCATGTTCCCATCACAGACTAAAGCAAGTCTTTAGAAGCAGTGCTACCATAGGTAAAGATAAAACTTATTTTTTGTAATTCTTCTTAATCCATTCATTAATGGACCTTTAGCCAAGATCAAATCCTGGGTGAAGAATCTAAGGAATTTGGATTGACACATCAGTGCTTCACTGAGGACTTATAAATAATTTTGAGGTGTAAATACTCATCAGGGCCTTAGAAGAGCTGTTCTTTGCTGCAAGCTGTCTTTGATCTTAGGCAACTCTCTTAGCCTTGACTCAGTTTCCCTGAGGGAACTAAGGGGCTGATGACCCCACTTTTCTCTCCCAGTGATGGAGCCATCAGCAGCAAGCTGCATGCAGCAGAGCTGAACAGGTCCTGCCTTGTGCCCTGTGTATGCTCAGCAAAAAGGAGCAGGCAAGCCCTGATATCTGTGGGACCACCACAGTAAGAATATCAATTTTCCCCTCTGCTGCCAGTTACTCTAAATTTTAGGAAGCCGCCTGCTACCTAAGCCAGGAAGCCTGGGAATGAGACCTGCAGACCGCATGTCAGTATAACATGCTGCAAGGCTCTGGGATGGGGAGCTCTTCTTCCTCCCCTTGCCCATCAACTCAACTGGCCAAGCCAGGGCTGTTCTCATGTTGTCCCAGGTCCCCTCCAACCTGCAGGTCCCTGTGCACCTTGCAGGCTTCACTGCATAGCTGGTGGCCTTGCAGGACCCCAGAGAACTCCATGGCTGGCTGAGAAGCTGCCAAGGGGAAGAAGGAGCAGGAACACCAGACTCATGGAGCTACCGTACACGGAGGAGGAGGAGGAGGGCAGCGTGAACGGATGGCTTTGCCCTGACAAACTTCCCAAAGGAGGTCGTTACACTGCTCACCTCAGCTGCATTTTCATTTGCAAAAGCCTGTAGAGCTGTTGCCAATGTACTCCTCAAAATGGGACAATTTTTTAAATTCCAATTAGCAGGTGAGTGGTTTTTGATAGAGGAAAGCAGGAAGCATGGAGGAACGTTTTGTATACTTATGACAATTATTTGTATACTGATGACATTTATTTGGGAGATTAGCACCTCCTAGTAAATAGGTATTAACTAAAATCGCTCTGAATTATGTTCCTAATTACTATTTCATTTACAGTGGTGTTGTATTTATTGCAATAAGCTTCTTGTGTATTTACTGTATTATGTACTGGAGTGAGACTCAGGATGCTGAATGTATGAGCTAAATACAGAGGCTAATGAGTATCATAATAAGTATAACTGCAAAACACTTGATAGGAATCAAGTAATTTTATTCAAACCTTGGAACTTTTCTCCCACATTAAATGCAAGAAACATTTTAGGTGCTCGCCTGTAGTCCCACCTTTCCATGTACTGCTCAGTCCCTTTAGCTTATTATTTCTTTCTCTCATTTTCTAGCCTGTTGCCCCAAATATTAATCCCAGTTTCTTTCTTTTTGACTAGCAGACTCTCTGTTGGAGGTACTGCTAGAAGTTAGATCGCCCCATGCAGCTTCTGGAAAACCAGGCTGTGGGTGACCACATTAATCCAGCTTTCTGGTTTGGGTCACTGTTTTTCATGGTAGTGGGATCCTCCAAAGGGGCCTGAGACACAGATCTGCTCGGAGATTTAGCTCTAAGCAGCCCAATCCAGGCTTCATGCTATAATACATCCTCTCGTTACCCAAAGTTCACAGAATAAAGACAGCTAGGGGTTGCAATTAGATGCTTGTGCTTTTACTGTTTCTCACAGATCTATACTATTTATGTTGAGAAGACTGTAAAGAAAGAAAACAGATCAAAGCCAGGGCACCTCCTCAACAGGTGCTAGAAATGATACTCAGGTGGATGTAATTAATTTCCCATAGGTGTGTGAAATTCCTGGAGCCAATCAGGAAGCAAAAGGCAAATTACTTAAAGCAGGAATGGGGGAAATGGGTTTATTTTGAGAAAGGGGCTGTTTAGGTACTCTGGTTCTCTTAGGTGTCTTAAGCAACCTCAATCTCCAACATTTGCTGTTGGTCTGGAGCATGGGCCTAGCTGAAATTTGGCGTTAGTTCATGAAAAGAGGCAAGTCACATTGTTATCCTAAGACTGTAACGCTCCACGTCCTGGAAGTGGCCCTGCTGTATGCAGAGCAAGTTGATTGAGGGCTCTGATTTCTTCCTCCTCAGGAATGGATAGAGTAGCTCTCCTTGGTTCCCACTCGCCCTGCAGTGCAGCTGTGTCTGCACTCACACCCTCACAGAAGCCACGTAGAGCTGGCCTGGGCCTGGGCCTGGGCCTTGGCCCCTCTTTTGGACCCTGAGCTAACAGGTTGATGAGCCTCTCTGTGCTGTTCCCCTCAAGAGCCTTCTGACCTGCTAAGAAGAGCCCCATGAAAGCTCAACTTCAAATTTTACCCTTAAAAAAAAAAAATAAGCACCATGTTTTAATCTTCCCTTTGTACCTTTGTACAGAGCTTTTTGGTTTATCTTGTGGTTTTGTTTGTTTTTAGTGCAAAGAGCTTTTACAGTCATCTAAGTGGAAATGAAAGTTTGAGCTTAATCCCATTGGATTTGAGCACTTTCATTAGCCATCATATCTGGTTTGGATCCAAATTTCTTCCTTGTTATTGTGTTCCACATTCTGCACCTGAGACCTTAGCTCTATAGTGGACTGAAAATTCACAGCCTATGGGTTTTTTTTGTTTTTTTTTTTTTTTCTATTGAGTATTATTCTTTTAACATCTGGGACTCTTTCACCTCAACAGGTTCACAAGTAGGAAGAGAGTTTTACTGATTGATATTGCAAAAAAGAAGAAAATCTGCAAAACGGTGAGTCTGCAAACTAAATCTGACTATTGCTAATTTGTGCCCAGAACCTGTGGCTTGTGGAAAGTTCTTGCCTGTGGTTTGCAAGCAATTGTTGTCTGTGATTATTAGCTTGTATGCAGCATAGGCCTAATGGCTCAATTTCTGTGGTATTGCTTTCTTTTTGTGAAAGGTTGTGGCCATAGCAGCTGCATCCTGCCTCTTCCTGTGCATGTTCCACTGACCCTCTTAGAAGAGGTTCCTTTTGTGACGGGCTTTAAATTTCTGCCCTCCTTTCTGCAGCCTTATGCTTTTGTCCTCCACATTGCTTTTATCTGAGTTACAAGGGTAAATATGGTAGTGAGGCTGCTGGTTACAAGGTGTCCTGGCTCAGGGGTGGTGGGATCAAGGCTGGACTCTTTTTTAAAGCAGATTGTTAGATATGAGCGCGATTTGGGGAACCAGGGAAAATATTCTAGCAAATCTGTAGCTAATGTAGAGGGTAATTCTTTCCATACTAGAGAAGCCTGGTTTGGTTTTCTAACGTAGATGTCCTAGTAGGACTGGACTAGAGAACAGGATGTAAGGGATGGATGAGCTGGAGAGGTGTTGAGCTCTCAACTTGTTGAGCTCTCAACTTGTTGAGCTGTAGCAGCTGGAACATTCGCATGACGAAAATCTGGATGTGGGATGGCAGAAAGGAAGATACGCTCTTCAGGGGTGACTTAGGAGGACTTTAGATACTCACTTCCATAAACATGCCTGAAAACCCTATCCAGCTGCCACCTATACCTAGAGGTGCCTGAGCAACTTGATTTGAGGTCTTGTCCTTCCCATGTATTTTCTTCTTTAAAGAAGTATAACTGCTTCGTTAGTCCTCACTTTAAGTCTCTAAGAAGTCCTAGCTGGCTGGCGTTTTTAGAGCATGTCTAGCAAATCCGGAAGGAACTAATCTTCCAAAAAGCACAGTCTTTGTAGCCAGATGAAAATCTCTTGGTGTGGCTGTCAGTGTTGTAGTGCAAGGGAGGAGTCGAGGATTCACTGTGCAACGATGGCAAAGGAACTGACGGCTCGCAGAACAGAACCTGGCTTAAGGCAAGATTCCTGCTTCTGGGACCATCCCTATGCCTTATCTGTGAACTACGTCACGCAAAATGCAAAGGAAAACCTGGGTTTAGAGCTGTCAGAAATCAAGCCCTAGTTCCCAAATGCCGTTTGATGCTCAGCTCTGCTCGTACCATGCTGGAGAAGAGCAATGCTGCCCAGCCTGGCCAGTAAAACCCTCAGGGACCCAAACTTCTCTGCCAGCAAGGCTCTCATGGCAATTACAGTAGCTGCTCTATTCTCAACCAGAAAGCTGGTGCTTCTGCTTTCCTTTTAAACTGAAACAGAAGGAAATGCAAACTATTGCTTCAGTGACTGTGTTTCTCTTAGGGGGCTGTAGGAACATTACCGTTGCTTAGCTGTTAGAATAGATATAGTCTGTAATTCTTTGGGGAATTAGTGTTCGTGTTATTAACTTTAACATATTGCTTTCTGTTCCACATCTTTTTGGTTTAACAAGCAATTGCAGACTCAAAAATGATGAGCTTGGGTGAAAATGCCGTACCTCTCTTAGGAGTCTGGGGACTGGGTTTTACCAATTAAAGTGGAAATATATTTGAACTGCAAGGTGGAAAATCAACATCCAAATTAGCAGTATGTGAGATTAGAAATACTGTGGTAGGAAGACCTCACTGTGGAGGCAGTGGCCACCCCCTGCCACGAGACTGCCCAAGGGAAGGTGCTGAAGGAGGATTTGCTTTACCCCCTTCACCTAAGGCTTGTTTTCCATCAAGGTTGTCCCTCTGGACCAAAGTGTTCCCTGGGCTGCCAGGGCAGCCCCGTTAGCCCTGGAGGAGAAGCTTTTCTATGTGACTGATGTAGTGGATCCATAGGTAGGTCTGGAACTACCAACCAAGTGTGCTAAGGGATCGATAAACATCTCTGGTCAGAGCATGCTGAGCAGGTGGACAGAAACAGCCCTCCAGCATCAGCTTCCATTATCTGCAGCCCATCCTGTGTAACTGCTGTGTTGAGTCTCTTGGTTTTGTTTTCCCTCCCTTTTCTTTGTTTCTTGCTAAACAAGAATGTTTTGACGGAGTCCTGCAGGTGTGATAAGAGGCCCATAGTTTTGTGTGGGTCAGAGATATGGTCCCATTGCAGTGGGGTCGAGGCCGAAGGCTCCAGCTGGACGTGCTCATGACAAACCGCTGCTGAAATGGCTGTCCACTGCTATGAAGGTGCAGCCTGCTAGGGAGGTTAATGGTATGAGGCTTACAGGATAGCCTTGGAACTGAAGCTGTGGTTAGAAAATGAGTCCTGGGAGAGACCTGCACTGGGGTGGTTCCTGCGAGCCCAGCTCCTCCCTGGAAGGACGTGCTGCCCAGCAGGATGCGAGAATCTCATTCTGACACATTCCTCTTCTGAAGTTATTTGCACATGCTAATGCGCTCACACGTTTTCCAATCCTCTGTCCCTATCTAATCTTTTCATGAATGCAGTACCCATTTGAGCTCTGGAAAGCTGTGGAGGCATCAGGCTTAAACACTGATGGGTTATTTATTAGAAGCATGCTATAAGCAATTGAGGATGAGTTAGAAGCCTTTTAATGAAGAAGCTGTCAGGAATCTGCTTCTGGAATGTATTTCCTTGGATTTTCTACCTTAATCCTAAATACTACTGGCTTTTTCTTAATCCCTGGGAAGTGTGCTGGTATCACTGATCTGAGTGTGATGCGAACACCCAAGCACAAAGCTCTTTATTGAAATAAAAAATGGCCTAGCCTTCGAGCAAAGCATCCTGTTAGCCTCTGTAATAAAGGTGGGTTTGTTTTGCCCCGGGTTGTTACGCAGCACTGCGTTTCATAGCGATGGGCCACGTCACGTTTTTTAAAAACGTTTTCCTATCGAGGAGCCTGAAGTTGTAACTCTTGAGTCTCCTGGTGTCAGTGCTGCCGTGAGCTTCTCTGTCCTGCTTTTATTAACCTTGAATGACTTTCACTTGGGAAGCCGGTGCGCGCAGTCCCTTCCGTCTCGCCACCCATAT
>JAVCKT010012528.1:0-11452 GCA_032273925.1 Rhynchotus rufescens | reverse complement strand
AATACTGCCTTGGAGAAGCTCTGTTCTGAGTCCTGGTTTTGTTTTATTAATATAAAGTTGAAATAAATGTAATGATGGAAGTTTCCATGCAAAAGGACTTTTCACTTTTTTATTTCGGTTCAACAGCAACAGAAAATCTCACAGGGGTGCTTTTTAAAATCCTGACATGTAAAATGTGTGCTCCAGCCTAATAGGAGACTGCTTCCCAGACACACATCTGTGAACTCTAAGGGAATCGAGGTAGCTGCAGGCATTTTATTCTTTATTTTGACTGCAAGTGGAAGAACAGTGGTAAAACTGAAGAATAATTCTCTTGGTTTTATTTTATGAAAGATAGCAGTTAAGTTCTGGGATGATGACAGGTTCAGTCAGCAGTTCATGCAGCTGCCAGATCTGTTGTGTGATGCTGCCCAGCAGATGGGGAGCCAAAGATTCAAAGCTTATATTATGTCTATGATTTTCTGAGATGAAGTGTTGCCAGATTTCAGTTTTGCATCCTTTCAGGAAAAGCTTTTTCATGCCTTTTTATGCCTTTTTTTATAGGTATGTACATTTCCAGGAATTTGTAAATTCTTGGTTAGAAACATTCTTGATTTTTGTTAAACATAAGTTTTATTTAATTCTGTGATATATACGAATAAGCATATTACATGCATCTGCTTCCCTAAAATATGCTCTCTGAACGCTAATTTACGTTTGAATTAAAGAATTTGCATAGAGTGACTCTTGTTCTGTTGCCAAGTGGATTGTTAAAATGATCTCTAATTTTGCTTTGTTTTTCAAAGTCCTTAGTGGTCCATCACCAAACTTGTTTA
Source organism: Rhynchotus rufescens (assembly GCA_032273925.1). NCBI lineage: Eukaryota > Metazoa > Chordata > Aves > Tinamiformes > Tinamidae > Rhynchotus > Rhynchotus rufescens. The sequence continues at coordinate 10,637 of JAVCKT010012528.1, read as the reverse complement.
CAAGTATTCTGGAGTTGCACCGAAAATGTAACTATATTGCGAAATTATTTTTTCCATTTTTATGTATACAAGTACCTGCTAGTCCTTAGCTCAAATGCCTTCAGTACTGCAGAATAACAACCAAGCACCAACAAATTGAAGAGCTAGTGCCTTATTTAGTTACCAGACAAGTATGTCTACTGATTAATGTCATTCTACTTTTTGTCAAGAAGAAAATCAAGGATAAAAATTATCTTTCCACTCACATTTATTATTTATTATATGTAAAAAATGGCTCTGATTCAAAAGTAAAATTTAAACATGATTTAATAATGGAATCATCAGAAAATTGCTTTTTATTCCTCCCCTGAAATTCAAATAAGCCATCTGTATAACTTTTCCTAGCTTGACTTTGCTTCATTGAAATCAAGAGTGAAACACAAAATGCTCAAAATGCCCAAAATGAGTGGAGCGCTGCATGTTTGTATTCCTGATGTGCAAAATGTTTACTTGCAGGGAGAATTGAGGGGATAATTGTTCATATAGATTTGGTAAACATTTTTCTGTCTTTCATATTTGAATTTGCAGGTGCATGTAAGACCACAAACTATTAAAAAAAATAAAAAAAAAAATAAAAAATAAGATCTTATTCTGAAAGCAACTGGTCTTTAGAAGTATAAATATTTTGAACTATACCACAGAATCATACTTCTGTGCTTCATATCTTGTTTTCTTTTCCTTTTTTCTACTTTCTAGCCTCTTAGGTTTAAACTCTTGATTTGAACTGTTAAGTGTAATGCAGTATTATAATATCTACTAACAAAATTCATTCCATGAAGACACCAGACCTCCTGAAGTACATATATAATGATATATGATATAGTGTGAGATAGGATATGTCAAAAATATCCTTGACTTAACCTCCTTGGCTTAAAATTCTGTATAAATTTTATCAGAGAAATTTAAAATATTTAGAAATATTTACTAGTTGAAGATATCTTTATGACAGGAAAAATATATATGCAAATAAACCATTAAGAAGGCTGTTCATTAGAAAAATTCATGGTAATAATACTGTATCAAAGGGACTGCTTTTTTTTATTTACCATAAGCTGACATAGGTCCTTTGAACCAAGTGAAGCTATCCTCATACCTCAGGATATCTATATCATTCAGGGAGTTATACTGACAGAAAAGCATAAGAACCAAAAGACTTCACAAGAATGATATTTCATTTTCATCTGGAGATTACCGTACTAGGTAGTCAGCTTTGACCATATGATAAAGCATCTTATAGCATGTTAGTCTCTGCCTATAGAGCCTAAAGCAAATACAGCCTGCTTTTTCAAAAGGAGATAGGGCAGAGGAATTGACAAGAAAAGGGAATCATTTTAATAAAGCTGGGAGAGAAGGGGAAATCTTACTTTCAGGATGAGAACTGAAAACTACCGTTACTTTCTTTGCTGCTTTGATTTTGAAAGGAAGAAACAAGTTTGATTGTTTTGCTGTTTTCTGAGTGTGAGGATATACCATCTTGAATAATTTCTACTACTAAAGATTACTGTTGAAAAACATACTGAGAGAGATCCTTTGTGGTCAGAATGTGCTTTAGATTTGTTCGGGATTGAAAATTTATTTGGGTATGGAACATAGTGAAGCTCTTCTGTAAATATTCTTCCTGAATTTCTCATTCTTCTGTATCATTTGAAGTTCTGACTCTTCCACAAACTTCCTGTGTGGCTTCCTTAGACACGGTTTGTCACCTTGTAACACTTAATTTTTTCTGTACTTGAGAGGTCTTTTGAGGATATATCTATATATTCATGTGAAATAGCAAGATATTAAGGTGATGACTATTGCCTTACAGAGCAATATCTCTATATAAGAAAAACCAATACAACCGTTGCTTCATAGCACAATCCATTTTTGCATAAAATGATTGTTTTTGTTCTTGTTATACTGTAGAAGATCACCAATTTTTATTATTTTACCAAATGAAAGAAAGCCTACAATTGCCAAGTATTGTAATAATTTGTATTATTATATATTATATATAAGTATTTAATGTATTATATATAATTATATATTGTGTTTTAGTATTTCAACCTTATGTTAATACAGGCTTTTTATTGTTATCAGAAGCTGATATTGGGTGTTCTTTGTTACCTTTTGCAACCTAAGCAGGGTAGTTACTTATGGAGCACAAGTCATGGCTCCATTTCAGAGGCGGAAAAATATTGCTCCAATTTACACAGCCTTTCAAGGAAGCCTAGTGACATGAGTGTTTGGCTACACAACTCGGTCTCAGAAGCATCTGCAGTGTGGATGCCCTTCACAGCTCTCGTTGCCCAGCTGGCCATGAGTACCTGATACCGTAGGAAAGGCTGGTTTCCTAAGCCACAAGTATGCTGCAAACCTGTGAGACTTGAGAAGGGAACCTGGATGACCTAGACTTCTCACTGATGTGAACTAAGCCATGTGTGAGCACTGGTAGCATAGAGTCCATGGGATTAGTTTTGATTTTTGTTTTTTTTTTTTCTCTTGGATCATTCCCTAACACCATTTTTCTCATGTAAACTGTTATATTAATATATAAATTATAAATATACAAATTCACTCTTGTACCCTTCAAAGTTATCTGAAGCCAGCATGCACGTATACATTGATCTTCTGGAATCATTTTCCTCTTTTTTTTCATAATAATCATCAAAATGTTTGGATGAAAATAACAGATTAAAAAACCCCAAAAACTTCACAATGTATTAAGCAAGCGCTCAGCATTTCACTAAGCCCTGCTGTAAATACATTCTGCTGTTAATCCTGGTATTAGGAATGATCAATTTCTCTTGAAGTTAACAGAAATGGTAGCAATTACTTTAGTGGAAATTCTGCCAGAGTACCAATATTTAAAGGGAGACAATAGGAAGATTAGAAAATTTCTGCAACATCTCAGGAATGAAAAGGTTATACATATGTAAAAAAAAAAAATCTATTTCTGAAAAAAAAATAGATAGAAAGAGATTTATGGACTTAAAGATGTTCATTTTCAATTTTAATTTCTTTTTTTTTCTAAGATTTAGGTATGTTTGATTGTCCCATAAATATGTGTGCTGTTTTTACCAAATTCTTGTATAAGAGACAATACTCATTTTGGACAAGCTGAAAAGAAGGTTCAGGAAAAGGAATTAAATGCAACAGTGACAACTTCCAATATTTCTAACTAGGAAATTACTGACAGCTATATTGCTGTTATGAAGAATATCCAAGAAGGTCCACCAGAAATTATTTTGACTTTCACCCCTTGGGAAATATAATTTACTCAGACATACACTGGAGATTAATTTGTATTCATTTATCCATCGGGGCTTAGTCAATTCAGAGATACATGTTAGAGGAAAAGGACCTGGTCATTAAAAAGACAATGAATGCCAATTATTCTAGAGTCTATGTATGTGTATGCGTAGGCGAGCACAACTGACTCTCATATAATTTAATAGTTATGTAACTTAAAACTAGCTTAAAACTCCTGCTGTATTTACTGGTGTGGTTAATACAGTCCCGAGTTTTGTTTTCAGAACTTAATCATAAGGTGTACTGGTGTCTCTAATGTCATATGTTTTTTTTCTTTCTATTCAGAATAGGATCTCTTCACATCCTCCCAGGCATCTTTTTGGTATTTTCAAGGCTTAAATGCCAGCTGTAAGGGATGGGACACAATGTGCATATTAATGTCCTGGCTGAGCTGGCAAATCTGCTCCGTTTGGGACATGGCCAGACATGAGCATTCAAAATATGGAACTAGTCCAGGAGGCTGCAATTTTCAGAGAATCTGGGGAAAAGCCTGACAAAACTGTGCAGAGGCCACTTTATAAAGAGGATTATCTAGAAATCTGCAATGTGTGGGTGAAAAAAATGCGCTGTGGCAGGACTCAAATGAGTTGGAACTGTCTGGGACAGAGAAGGAGGACAAAGATTCCAGTGTGTCGATACCTGGGCAGAGTGGGCATGACAGGAGAGCATGAGCACAAGGAGAAAATCTTTACTGCAAGTGCTTGCAGCCTGCAGATGGGCGGCACAGCTCGCTTCAGTATGTTCTCGATTCGGCCACTGCATCCTCCAGCTACAAATATTATTAAAAACAGCTTCCTTAATCTCTCTGATATTATCTTCTATCTCTTTACAATTACATTTGTTTCATTTGCCCTAGTGGTACGCTAAACTTAAGCAGGCTTTTGTGGTAAAGGTAATCCTGCCATCCCAAATCTCCCTGGCAGTGCCAGACCTGAGCCCACTTGAACTGTAAAGGAAACAGTCCAAAGGTTTTGTGGAAGTCTTTCTTGTGCTACCAAGTGGATAACCGTGTGGACAAATGTCCCCTTGATGAATCCCATTAGCAGCTCCTAGAAGTCTGTAGAGAATTACAGTATAATTTGTGAGCATGGATAGTTCATTGGGTTTTCTTCTGAGTACAAAATAGGAAGGAAGTTTCCAAGGGGAGACAGAGGTAAGATCTGTGGTGATTACTGAAAGAAAAAGAGCCTTTGAAATGGAGAAGTCATTTTAAAAAATATTTTCCTGAAAGCCTCATCTATGATGCTCTTACCTATATCATTCAAACGTTACAGTAATGAAGGTAACTTCCTGCTTCTGTATGATCTAAATTGAATTTCACCTGTCCACAATGTTCTATAGTGGTTTCAGTCTTCCTCCTCTCTCCTTGTATTCACTTACCTTACTGACCACTAGGAAGAACACTTAGCTAGCTTCCTCTTCCAGTGTATCCCTAACTAGATAATAGAAGTGTTCTGGTTTAAAATGATAGGAAAGGTAGTTGGGTTTATGGAGATTTCAGCCTAGAATTCAAGCGCATACAAAAGAAATATTGTGTAGATGCATCTCTTTTTTGGAACCTGTAACGCATTCTCCACTGAGATGGATTTTTTCCCCAAAAGCAAACCTCATTTTAATGTTAATCTGACATATTTTACGTGAAATTAGATGAGCTATTGGGAAAATGCTTTCTTCTCACCTTGGTTCTGGGGGAACAAAAACATCTATTTCTATTGAGTTTTAAGTTGCTTAATCTCTGTTACAGATCTTCTGAATAAATGCTTTTTTAAAAGCATTGTGTTCAGTACAAGGCTGATAATAATATCTCAACAGATGCTTTGATGTAAAGCAAAGAAAATGACTTTTCCTGTTTATTTCAGGATTCTTTGGGGAAATATAAGTTATAATTCTTGGAGACTGCTAACACCAAATCTTGTTTTGCAAGTCCAGATTAAAAAAAAAAAGAGGCGCAAACATGTGTCCACGTATGCACCCTCAAGACAAAAGTGGAATAGTTAGAGTGCAAGAAACTGCATATGTGACACAAATAACTAGTAATTATTGCTGGTTGTTTCAAACTAACAGCTGCATTTATCTGAGTTTTACAATGACAACTAATCATAGACACCAATAGTTTCAGCAGCATGAGGTAAACCTTAGATTATGGCAAATAACTTATTCACTAGTATTTGAGAATATATGATATATATTCTCTGAGAATTTTGAATTATGGCTTCTCTGTTAGTGGCAAATACCTTTTTTTCTTCCCCCTTTTTACCTTCTCATTCTCCAAACCAAGTCTTTTTTTCTCCTCCTTCTCATAGATGGTATTTTAAGAAATGAGTCTAATTTGCACTGCTTTGTTGATACCCAAGAAAGCAAGAACAGAAGTGTTATAGACTACCATGGTGTCACCAGAAAACATTTCTTTCGACAATTATGTTTTGAAATAGCAAATCTCAGAGGAAAAGCTATCATAACTTTTAACAAAATCACTGGTGCATGAATATATATAACTGTCATCCTTATTTGGTCTGTCTATTTAGCTTTTATTTTTTAAAATGAAAAAGTTAGCATGTGTTATCTGGGATCACGAGGTGAATAGAAATGTTCTTCACGCACGTCGCAGCTGTGTAGCCATGGCTGACAACCTGTGCAGAAAGGGTAAGTGACTCTTCTGACAACAGTTGGTGCACATATAGGAAGCAGTCAGGTTGAAAAAGCAGGTGATTATTAGGCAAAAAGACTACCAGTAAAAAGTGCTAGGTATAAGAGCTGTTTTAAAAAACTAGCTTTGTGACCAAAATTTATTCCAAAATGGCTTGGAAAGATGTTAATATTGATCCATGTTGATCTTTACCAAAATGACTTAGAGTTTTAGTTAGTAGGACTGGTATTCCAGCCCACTCATTGCATTTAATGATGTGCAGTATGTTGCAGCTCTAAGAACTTTCCATATGCATTACTAAAAAATCTTTTAATAAGGTATGCTGGAAAAGATGACTTCTGCTGTGATACCCGTTCTAGTGTATCATTAAAGTTAAAATGTTCCCCTCAGTATTTAGAGATGACGAAGGTTGTAGCTGTGTAACTAGAGTTTCAGAGTGCTAAGTGGAATTGTTCTTTCTGTGTGAAGTGTCTTTCCCCAACACAGTGCTAGAAGGGAATTTGTTTTAGAATTGAAATTTAAATGCGTATTGTTTTGCTCAATTGAGAATGTAGTCTTAGGCTGGATACATGTTTCCCCTAGTACGTTTTTCCATAAATAATGCTTGAAAATAATGGCTTTATAGCATGATTTAAAGCAAAGAATGCGGCTGTTATTATTATATGTACTGTCCAGTGCTGTCAAGGAAATTTGAATGTATAAGTCAAATGTCATACCCTAAAAAGCTATATTTTGTATTTCATATTATTATATTTTGAGTTCTTGAAATATTAATCATGATTTCCACTGAAGAAGACCGAGTTAAATCCTTGCTGTATGAGTAAGAAATGAAAGTTGACAAGTATGTCTTTTATCTTCAAGATAACTTAACCACCAAACCTGTAGATAATCTAATGTATGGGTACGCATTTCCTCCTTCAGCTTCAGTCATTATTCATTATAGCAGGAAACCTCCTCCTTTTTGTTCTAAATGGAGTCAGAGACCCACAGTGCTCTGATTTGATTTTATGTATAATTCACAATTCTAATGCGTAGAAGACCTTGGCTGGGACTAAGTTTGAATAACATCCTAAATTTGATTCTTCTACTTCTAGGCAGTAACCTTGTCACCAGCAATAAAGTGACAAAAGGAGGGAAAATATTTACAGTTGCCTACCTAGCCATTAGAAAGCAAACAATAAACAGTTATGGGGCTTATCATGGGACAGTTGAGAGAGAGAGAGTGGTTGCAAACATTATTTTAGTCAATATTTCTTCATATTATAGAAAGAGTAATTACAAAATAGCTGAGGTTCTAGGAATACTTTCTCATCAGCCTTACTGTGTTCTTCGTTCTATAGGAAAAACAAAATACCTTGAAAGACTTACATGGCAAAAGACTTTCACTTCCTACATAGGTTTTTGTTTATATTAAATCCTTCTTTGTTAAATAACATCTTCAGGTCTTGGTGTTCTTCAGTACATTTAATATACAACATGAGAATTAATCTACTATACAATTATATTTATGAGTTATAGCTGATATAGCTATAGCTGATGATTGTCCTGTATTATATATCTAACACACAACAACATATACACATGCAACTGCCTTCAGTCTTCTAATGCTTTGCTTTCAGCAATGAAGTTACCAACCATTGGCAATATTTTCAATTAGAAATTCAGCCTTCCTTAGCTCTATTTCTAAAACAAAATGTGTGTACAATCACCTATGCAAATATTCATGGGTGAGGTTCTTCCTTATGAAACTAAATGAGAGAAAATTCAGACTGCAAATCTATAAGAACTCATCTTTTTAATAATCACTTGCAAGTACTGAATGGTGGAATATGCTTCTGGTGTCAAAACATGCATTAGATCTCATACTGTTTTTGCTGTTGTCAGTACCTTTTCTTTCTTTTCAGAGAGTAGGGGCTTAGTGTCATTGTCTCTAGTACTATGAATAATATCCTCTAGTGATTTTGTGTAATAGAGCTTCTATTAATGTTAGAATTTTTAGTATTTGTCATTTCAGTCATTTCAGTATATATCAGTATATATGTCATTTCAGTATATATCAGTCATTTTCTCCGAGACTTGGACACAACAAAAATGTTTTGTGCAATGATGCCCATTGACGTTTCCCATGTATTTTATTGTAGGGAATGGTTCCTTTCCTTTTGGTAAATGGACCTGACAGGCTTTATTCCTGTTCTATAATTGGAAAACTACTAATACTTTTGACACTACCAACATATATAGATTCTTGTAATGTATGTGTAGATTGCTTAAGACTGTTTTCATAGCATAAATGAGTTATAGCTATATAGTCATTATCAGTGTCAGTCTTGTTTATGTGAAAAATATCAATTGTTCTAATTATAGGAATCCACAAAATATGGCATTTGCCAAGGTTTATTAAGACACAGAGATTAATTTATATTCCCTTATTTAAAAAAATAAATAAATAAATAAAAAGAGGTAAGTGGCTACTTCTGCAGAGATAACTCTAAAGTAAAATTTCTCTGATGAGCAGAATGAATCAGTTTTAAATGAGAAAATCAGCCTCCCACAGTTCATGTCGGTAATAGTCCTAAAAGGTCCTTTATGACTGTCTATGCAGTGATGGCACCAAGCAAAAAACAATTTTCTAGTAATCCTTTTATTCATATCTAGTATGATATACAATATTTAGCATTAAAAATTGTGAAAATCATCTGGTACAAGACAAACGGAACATAACTTTGCCATAGAGTCATCAAGAGCCTAATCATGCAGAGACTTAACCACACAATCTTAAGAACATGAGAAGACACAATTAAGTTATCAGGCTTAGTCATATGTGTAGAATTACAACCATCAACAGCTGTTTCTAAAAAAAAAAAAAAAAAAAAAAAAGCAAAAATTTACTATTGTTTATAATTAAGAGAATTGTTTTATAAATGGAAAAATTATTTGTATAAGCTGGAAACCTGTTCTTTTTTGTCTATACCATTATGTATTTTGTAAGGCTTCACTGTTTTAAAAGAGCAGCAACATTCATATATTAGGAATCATTGCCTCTCACCTTATCCTCCAACTGTCAAACCTTCTGGATAATCAGAGCCCAGTATGAAGTAATCCATTTACTTCAGTATGTGTGTAATATATATACAGTTAAATGTGATATGGATTTAAATCAACCAAAAAGATATTTTCCTCACTCCCCCCTTCTAATTCTTGACCCATTAAATGTCTCATTTATGTGAATTTTGTGTCAGAATGCTTCTAAATTCTGAGCAGTGATTGCACACTCCTCAGTATCTGAATAAAATTACTTTAAAAGGTATTTTGAGTAAAAGTCTAGAAGGGCTAGCGCCCCTCAGAGACCCTTAGAGAATCTTATTTCAACATTTATTTCAGATAAATATTGCCTATTAAAATCATACTACATTCTGTTGTATGCAAAATTATATTTCAAAACTCAATTTATTCTTTTGGTTGAATGAACTGACCCTTATAGACTGCACTGTCCGTGACCACACTTCATATCTTTCACAGGGGCTAGGAAACTTATAGATATTTAGAACAAGTGCCAGGGAACCCAAAGGTTGCTAAGCACACCACAGGCATCTTCATGACAGCAGTGTAAGGCAGGCAATTGTATTATCTCTACTTTCAGAGGAGAGAGAGAGAAATTAAGTAACTTGTCAGAGGCCATAAAGCTAGCCATTTCAGAAAAGGGCTTGATCCTTTTCAAAAGCAGTTTTTCTTCTTCATAATCTCCCCAGTTCATTCTAAAATTGAAAATTTTCCATCTCACATCAGAATGAGATGAAGACTATTGAAACAGTACTTTTATAAAAAACTAAAAGGAAGCATCAGTCACTTGATGGCAACTCATCTGCTCAAATGCAGAGAGGAAATGTGGTTTTTAGTTCTCAGCTCTGCAGCTGGATGCTCTGCTCCTCAGGCTATTTGTGAAAGGTTTCTCATCTTTCAACTTGAAAACTCGGCCGAGAGTCTGAGAAATATTCAAACTCCATGTTACCATGGAACAATTTTTATTTATTTATTTTTTATGAAAGGCCTCAACTGCAACAACTAATCAAGGCCAGTGAAAAATTGCCTTATTATAAAGCAATTATAAATTGTCTCCATCTGACAAACTCTTTTCTCTCCTCAAGATCTGGTACTACCATACATGCGAATCTGAAAGACTTAAATGTGCCAGGAGAGCAGCATGTGAATTCTGTCAAGATGCAAATCTTGGTAATATGACCACTAACAGCAAAATTGATGGTCAAATGACTTTCAGAGAACTGTCAACACTGAAATACGTGCTTCGTTCAGACCTGCCAGCTTCCCTGATGTGAGTAGTAAGCTGTGGCTTTTAGTGATTAAACAACCAATTTGAACGGTAACCTACTGCCCTACTACTTCTGGCAATGAGCTACAGCATTTTTATAAGTCTGGCAGCCCCAGCTGTACGTGTGTGGAAGCCCTGGATGAATGGTCACTATGGGTAGTAGTCTTTACACTGGATGTGTTGGGCCTCATGCTATTGGGCTTGCCAGCAATGGGATTGTAGACTGTACATTCTGAATATGCCCATATGTTTTGGCCCCTCAAAAAAAGTCTTTCACCTGCAGATTGGTGATATTACCTGTTGATAACCTGTTATTTATGATTTCTACATGTG
>JAVCKT010012525.1:0-14863 GCA_032273925.1 Rhynchotus rufescens | reverse complement strand
CTTCCTTCCTAGTGGAGAAAACAAATTCAGTCTGGAACCTGCCTCCTGCCTTGCCCTTGTGTGAACTCTGTTAACCTGACTCAGTTCACTAAATCACCAGATCATAGAATCACAGACTGCTTAAGGTTGGAAGGGACCTCAGAGGTCATCTAGTCCAACTGCCCTGCTCACGCAGGGTCACTTAGAGCACATAAAAAGAAGAACAGAAGAAAAGAAGAAAAGCATCTGACAGATTTAGGCAGTTTAGCTCTCCATTGGGTTATTGTGTTGAGTCAACTGTGAAGCCTGATGAGCTGGGACACCTCCAGAAGGAAGGAATGGGGACAAGCCAGAGATGAAGGTAAGAGTGGGAGAACAACTTTGAACTGTTGTGCATTGGTGACAACTTAAGCTGTTTTACCTATCTCCACCCTATGGCTGCAGTTTTACACTCATCTGAATTGTACTCAAGTTTAAGCTACCACTGATCAGATGGGAGCTGCACTTTTGCATCTGCCACGTATTTTCTGTGCTTCCTAGTGACACATGAGCAGTACCTGTGTGATGGGATGGTCAGCTAACTCAAATAAAAGTTAACTGATGAGAAAAAATGAGGTTAATTTTCAGCTGAAACAGTTCCCCGAGTTGGCTTGTGGAAGGACTTTATGAGCCTCTTTGCAGGAACACTCAATGTGGGAGGAGGAGAAGGAGGAAGGGTGGGCCTTCCTGTATGGGCAGGAGCCCATACTTAGGTCAGCTTCAGCCAAGGGTGAAACCAAGCCCTTAGGCTTTCAAGTCCCCATTGCCTCCAATTCTGCTTCTGTAAAATGAATATAGGCTTACTTGCCCAGAGGAAAGGCGCTTGTAAATAAAGAGGTAGTTCATGGAGATATGGTAAAATTTAACTTAAAATGTTAAGTTCTTTAAGCTTTTTGGATGAAAGGCGTTGTATGAACACTGTTTGCATTAAACTGCAAAGGAATACTGTTTAAAATTTCAAATTGAGCTATCAGGAAAAGCTGTGGGAAATAATTTTAGGTCTGTGCAAGGAATGCGTGTTATTTTAAAAGAGGAAAAATACAGAAAGAGAAAAGTTACAACAGAGCAAAGGACAGCTAAAATAACGCAGTAATTCAAGGGTTTCAGTTACACAAAATAACTAGGTCTGTATTCTGTAGGAAAAAGGGGGATCCTTTTGAGGTTAGGTCCCCCTCAAAAGGGGATCCTTTTGAGGTAAGAGGGATTCCACTTAAAATGTGTATAATTTTTAAGAGATTTGAAAGAATGAGTCTTTAAGGGCCTTTTGGGCTAGGCTGTGGAGTAAAGTTGCTTATGGAGAAGATCTGAGAACTGTCACGTACGAAAGGAATTCCAGAAAACTTGCAATTTTACACAGATGGTTATTAATATCGTACAGCTTCCAGGGTGAAAACAACAGAGAAGTAACAGATATAAATAGTTTTTTGGAAAAGAGATATGTAGTGAACATGTGCTGACTTAAATGAAGGGAGTGGCCTTGATGGTTTTTTTGGCTTCTCCAAATGAATGGAGTTTGCAATACAGATGGCTCTCAGTCCATAGTGGTAGACAACACAGGAAAGCAAAATATGTGCCACAATCCAGTAGAGACAGTTTGGCATTGAAGTTGTAACCGGCATTTTTTGGTGTATATGTTTCAGTACAGTTAACAGATTTCACCTTGATGGTTCCATTTAAGTAGCACATAGTGTGTTTTTATCAGTCTCTAAGCTAGTGTGTGTTTGTTTGCTTGTTCAATAACAGTTTCATATTTGGACAGTATTCGATGTGCTACACTCTTTTCATGCAAGGTATTATTTTGGCTGGCATTGTGTTCCCTTAAAAGAACACATATATAGTCTATGTGTTTTCAGGCAAACCGAGCGTGTATTTTTATATGCATATGGCAATTTTATATAGGGCAGAAATTGGGATTTCCTTCCTTTTGACCACAGCCTCCTCTATTCCTGTCTAGTTACCTCATAACATAAAAGTAGTCATGAGCAGTCATGCAGGCTCAAGGTTAAAAGAAGTTGCACACAGCAGTGTTATACAGCTTGTAAGTAAATACCAACCCCAGCAAAGTACACTGAGTCAAAGCAAAAAATTCTGCATTGAATGGAGTGATACTGTAGGTGTAATCATACCATTTTAGGTGCCTGTGTCCCTTGGTGCACTCTTGCAGGTGTTAGAATTACAAAATTCCTTCCTCAGTACCAAACTGTAAAGGAAATAAATAGTGACGGGCAAATCTCAAAAGGATTGAAAGTTCCATTCCTGCAGTTTTTCTGTTTAGAATATTTATTCATATTGTTTTCATTTGGAAACTAAGCTGGGAATTTCATGAGAACAAGCATTTTCATGAGATTTCTGGGATTTAATTGCCTTCTGTTTGATATAAGTTTTACATGTTGTAACATGATTTTAATAACGTTCTGTTTATGCTTTTTAGAAATATTTTTCTTATGTAGTCTTCAGCTATGTGTCACGTGAAGGCTGCCCTCTGACTGCGTGGTAAAAGGGTACTTTAATGGTACTTCAGGGGAAAATATAGGCTATGTTTTATATGCCTTTGGTAAGAAAGAAGAGTCTCGGAAGTGTCCCAGTTTGGGAACACACGCACACATTTAAAAAAAAAGAAAAAAAGTATTATTCCAAAGCCAAGAGTTTCATAGAAATTGAGGAATGGGCTCTTAATAGCTCTTAAAGCTATTGTTTCTTCTCTGAAAACTGTTGTTTCTCTTGCCTGTAAAATGAGCAGGATGATACCTGTATCTTGTATTTGCATTTCAACTAGAAAAATTTGTCACTGTTCAGTATAGTTAGTCTGTGACATATAACATTCTAATAATAGTAGATAGCTCTGCTAATTCTGTAACTGTAGATTCACAGAAGATCCAAGACCTGATTATATTATATCTGATAACGCTGTCTGTGTAATGGATCACAGATAGAAAGACTAGCTATGATCTCTGAGAGCAGTACAGTTTGAAAGTGGGAATCTTTTTGAGCAGAGATAAATTTAGGAGACTGAAAAAGAATGAGGCAATATTAATGCTTTGTCTCATGTAGCTGTAAGTTGGTCCTCCAACTGAAGGCAAAGTCGAGAACTGTAGAGGTATTAAAAAAGAAAACATAAATAAAAATACCTTAACTGAAACTGCAAAACCTTATGCTTTGAGGTAAGATTTATGTAGGTTTTCAGTTTATCCAAATTGCTTCACCCATCCTTAAAAACACTAAGAGTACTCTGGATTTCTATAGCACCTTTCATCTAAGAACCTCAAAGCACTTTACAGGCATTAATTTAATTAAGTTTCACAGCACTCCTATGAGCTAAGTAATGTTTAAATAAGGATCACTTCACCTAGCACTGAAATGCAGCCACCCCTGGGGTGGAATGTGGTAGGCATTTAATAGTATATAGCAACTCTGCACACCAGCTCAGGAGAGAGAGGGACTGCTGCATCCCACTGGGAATGCAGGGTGAATCTTGTTAGGCAGCATTCAGAGTTTATTTCTGTTGCTTTTCCTTTGTAACTGTGTGTTAAATTCCAGCATATTTTTTGATGACTGCAAGGGGCTAGGAACTTGCTCTTGGGTCTCCCTCTAAATGATCCTTGGTTAACCATGGTTTAGTTCGACCGTGTTGCGATGCTGAACTGAGTGAGTTACCACCACTAATGAACACAGTCTCTGTTACTTTCATGTCTTGATAGTCTGATACTGATTCAAGGAGTGGGGAGTATCATCTACTCTGTTAGTTGTGGACTGGCAGCATCTGCTCCCTTGGAAGTTTGCCACGTGAGTAACTATCCCTGTCCATCGCAGCTGAATTTGTAAGACCTGATAGGATCACATTGCAAGGTACTGTTACCTTCTCAAATTATGTCATAGTGCCAAGAAAGGATGGACTGCAGTTTCTGACAGCTTACTTAGCTTTTGTATTCAAAGCTGAGCTAATATATTTGGTATTTGAATCAATCTTTACCAAAGCCTTGGTACCGCAACAAAGCATTTTTTGATTGTTACTTTCTGAGGGCTGGAGAATGTGAGCATGCCTGTTTGCAAGTGTTTTCCTTTGAAGAGCAGCAGTTTATGGAATTTTAATTTTCAGCATGCTCCATGACTTTTACCCATGTTAGAAAGCGTAACTGGAGTGGAGAAGAGGAAAGCAATTCGTGCCAGTGGAGATCAGTGCCTGCGAATCTGAACTGAAGCATCCATAGGTCAGCAACACGTTGGTTATTGAAAGCAGAAGGAATTTCTTTATCACTGTCTGAAATGATGACATAATGTTGATATGAAGAGACATGGTTGTAATACTTCTTACTTTCTATTGATGCCTTTTCCATCGTATTTTGTGTCGTGTTTGTTATTTTACTAATTCACTAAAGTGCCAAGTTGGGTGTGCCAACCAAAAGGAGAGGTTGCTGTATTGTTTTTTTTACCTTCGTCATGGCCATTTATCCTTTTAAATCACCTTCTCTTTTTTTAACATGACATTGAAAATCTCTTGTCTTTTAAGTACGTACTGTAGAGGGAATATAATGAGAAATTCTGTTCTGCAGAACATAACCACGGGGCAGGTGGTTTCCATTACGAGCTCAGCCAGAGCTTCCTTTCACGCCAGCAGCTTCCCACAGCTAAAACTAGTCTGCTCATCTCTATGAGAGGGAAACGTGTGGGGGAAATGGAGATGAGCCCTGGCAGATATGGGATTACTCAAATGGCTTCTGTGACAGTCTGAGGATAAGGAGCCCGTAGGAATCCTATTTGAATTTGTGAGTGCTGTTTGTACTTGTGACAGTGGCAAATGAGAAGATTGTGCTGGCAGGAACTTGGCACCTGAGGAGTGACGGTGGAGGCAGGTCTGGACGGGTGCAAGAGAGCAGACTAGCGACATTGGTGTTGAGTGTCTCTCACCTGCTTGAACAATGAGGCCTTTTGTGAACATCTATTGTCCTTACAGGACTTCTGGGGATGGGGAAGGAGTACGTGTCTGGAAGTGTTTTAGGAACAGAGGCCAAAGGTTCCTCTATCTGTGGCCCCTTGACCATGGAGGGACAGCTTCCTACCTCAGGTGAAAGAATCTATGTAGAGATAACAGCCTTATTAAGAGAATTAGAAGATCTTTAGAAAAGGGAGAGGTGATGCCGACTGTGGTTCATGTGGATAACAATGACAAAAAAGGGGCAGGATACAGATGCAAAGGGCAAAATTTAAGCTATAGACAGAATGCTACATGGTAGGATTTTCTAGAATGGAAGAGAGGTGAGTTCTTTCTATGACAGGAAAGCTGAACACCGTGGAGAAGGTCTGTAGGGATGGTTCAGTGATTCTCAAAATACTAAATTAGCAAGTGAAATATCAGGCAGGGGCTTCAAGCAAGTAAAGGGGTTACTCTTCTACACAGTGCGTAAATGGTAGAATACTTTGCCATAGGATGTTATGGAAGCCCAGGACAAGACAAATGGGTTAAGTGATTAGATAAGTTTATGAAAGAAAAGTCAGTTGGAACCAACTTAACTACGAAGATGCAAAAATCATCACTACCTTGGGAAACCCAACAGCTGCAGAATGCTAGAAGGTGGATATAGCTTTATAGTTTATCTTCTACTTCACACACTACTTAAGTACTCACTTCAGGCCACGCTCTGAAAGTGCCTGTGGGATCTAAGTAGCCTTTGGTCCAACTAGAATGCGATTCCTGTGCTTTTGAAGTATTTTTAAAAAGCATTCTTCTTGAAGCCAAAGAGTTGTTTATATTTTAGGTACAAGCCTAAGGCACATATGGATATGAGAAGCTGGAATTACTTGATTTATTCAAAAAAGTTGGATCATGCTTAACTTTAAACTCTTGAGGATTGTCACAGCAGTCAATGGAAATATCCGTATGCTAAACTCTAAGCATAGATGTAAGTTGTTTTCTGGATCAGTTACTTGGCACCTGACAACAAATGAACATGTATTATTGCAAACTGGCATATGCTTTTTAAAATCTTCCTGCTATTCAGCATGAGAATAAGTGCAGTCATTGCCACAGAATAGATTTTGTATGCAGTTTGGCTCACTGGGAATTGGAACTGGTAGATGCAGAAGTGGAGCTGAAGCTGTTTTGAGGCACAGGAAAATATGTCCCCTCTCCACCATGCCCTACTGCCAGCACTGAGCATTAACTGAAGAGCTTGCCAGGTGAATGAAATCTGCTTGCTGTATACTTTCTAGAGATATAAGGTACATTCCTATTCGATTCTTTTCGTTTTTCTGTATTATACCCATCACCATGCTAAAAGAGTACTAAGGAACATAATCAAAGTTCAGTGAGCTGTGGGTGTCTCTGAATTCGACAATTCAAGTTCTACACTGATTTTGAAATCTTATTCAGGCTTTGTCGTTGGGCATTTTGAACAAACATGCAGCATGCTATGTCATGAACTTTAAGTAGATACATGGAAACATAGATTCCACTTAAAACCTGAAGATTAGTTGCATAGGAGGAACTGATCATGAAGTTAATTAAAAGTGAATAAATCACAATTTTAAGATAACTGTAAGATATTAAAATGGATAGGTTGATTTATTTACAGAATATTTCCAATACTATATACAAATGTATACAATATATACTTATATTTACTAATATACATATTTATAATTACCTAAGTATGTATACTAATATTTACTAATATACATATTAAATGTGTATTTAATAGGAAAATAGGAATTGTAGTTTTTAATTTAGCTTTTACCTTCTAAAGTTAAAATAATATAAAACTTCTCAGCAAAATATCTCAAAACATCATTCTTTAAATTTCATATTTCAGGGCGATTTTATGCTTGTGTATATGTTGTTGAGGAAGGAAGCAGTAGAAATATAGCTTTGGACTTTAAGACCTCTTCCCAGGTTAAGTTTCTTTATATTCCACAAATAACTGGCCTTTGGGTCACTGGTTTTGAATGAACTTCCACTTTATTTACACAGCCGTTCTTTAATTTAGTTTTCTATTTCAGTGATGGAACAAATCCTTCTTATTGTTTGAGAGAATTCAGAAAATGCTTCAAACCAGAAATATTGGCTTAGCTGGCAACCAATCTGACCTGTGGCTTAGGTACCAGAGGATGTATTGCCTCAACTCCTAGCCTTTTTGGTTACAAACTGCATACTGTGCAATATTATTGTTGTTCCTTCGGTGAGTTTGTTTATTTTTATTTTCGTAAATCAAATACAAACCAGGTGGCGAAAGACTAAATAGCTAAACTACGGTCAGGAAGTGGTTAGAAACAAAGCAACAGTAGCCTGTTGATTCTCAGCTGGATGACCCGATCGGCGGACCTGCTCCCAGGGTCTGTGTATTTCTGAATTATGCAGCTGCTGCTTTTTTTCTGGTTATATTACCTTCTGCAGAGCAGCTGCCAGAAGTGACTCTGGGGCCTGAAGCCTTAGTATGAAAGGAGGACAGAGACATGGATGTAACTGTCTTCCTGGTATTGTTCCTCATTTGTTGAATGTGGTAAAATGATATTTTTCTAATACTCTGTGATGTTGTTAGCAGGAATTCTGCTACCTCAGCTTAGCCCCTTTCCAGCAGAGAGCTGCTTTGTCTTGTGTTGCTGTATTCCCATGCACCATTTCATCTCCCAGACTTTGCAGAGGACTTTACCAGCCACCGTTTTGGGTCAATGCCCTCAATCAGGGGTGACAGAGCCTCCCCTGGCTCAGGAATAGGTGGATTCCCCTCTTCTACACCATGGACACTACTCAGTGAAAGGTTGTGGGATACTATCTGGTTTTGTACCTTACACTTTCCAAAGGCCCTTATAAGTTATTGGACAAATGTCCACTCTTCTTCATCTCGCAGTGTGCTCTTTCCCCAATCTTCACCTTTCCTTCTTTATTGAAATCACAGCCAGACTGAACAAGAGTATTTCTTAACAACAAACTTATTCTATTGCTATTACTGTGTTGTAATAATAATCTGAAAGCTCCTGAGGAAAGAGAGCTGCTATTTTTTACCTGATTCTTCTGAAGAAAACTCTCATCTTTATCATTAGGGTCTTTTTCACTATAAAGTTTGCCAAGAGCTTCACCATCTCCACTCAGTTCTTCCAGTGACTGCTGCGTGGCACAGGACTGAGTTTGTACTCTGTAGATAAGGCCAGAGAAGCAAATTTGGTTCAAGAAGTGAACAGGTGTTTTATGAGGGAAATTATCTGGCAGTAGAATGACTTATTAAAGGGAAGCTTCTGCATAAAGTCATATGGCTTTCAAATGTGCTTAAAAAAGACCTCAACAGACTATTACCTATTTTATAGAAAAAATTCTTATGAAATTAAAACTGCAGAGTATACTCAGCATCGTTTCTACTTTAGTTTCATCATCACTCATTGACAAAAGAGGAAACCATATCCACAGTGGGACAGTTTGCTCAGATAGGTACTATATCTAGATTTAATCCTTCTAGTATTGACAAACTGAACGTACTATCAAAGCAATGACAGTTGCAGCAGACAATGTGTGTTAGATTCAGGATTGTTATCTTGTACTTTGTGTTGCACTAGACATGAGATTAAGTGATCTGTAGTGTGTATATTACAGCTTTTTCTCACTTCCTCTTGTGTTTTCTTTGATGTAAAGTAGAGATGAACAAAACCGGATAATGATTTTGGAACCACTGGATTGCACATGCTAGAAGCAGAAGCAGGGGAAATCTGGACCTAGAAATAAAGGACAAATTTTAAGCAGTGAGGAATAGTTTTCTTACAGATGTGATCCATTCTTCTTCATTTGCCATTTCTACATCAAAAGGCTCTACTTCAAGTTAAGGGCTTGCCGAGTAAATTATTGGGTGAAATTTTTTATTCTATATTATTCCAGGAATATGACTAGGTGATTGCATTGAGATCATCATAGTTCAAACCCTTCTCTCTCTTTTTTTTTTTTTTTTTTTTTTTTTAAATCTGCGAGCAGTGGAAGATCATTGTCATATATTTTTGTGTTACCATGGTGAATTTTCTTCACTTGTGTACCCTAGCAAAGAGTCGCGTTCTGAAGGTTATTTAATGATACCCAGCGTTCGTTTAAAATAGTAAGACTCCACTCAGTTTAGCTGCAGTAGTTTTCTGCACGCTGTGGATGCTATAGAGTGTCCCCAGCACTGTGGCACTCTGTTTGGTGTACGTGTGCCAGGCACAAAACCACATCCTCCTTTCCCCACTGATGCATTAAAGCCTTTACTTTGGTTTTTAGGGCAGTTTAGGGTTGTGTGGTAAGAGCCAAAAGGATCCTGCTTTTCCTTGTGCTGTGCTTGGTAACATGAGGCCAGTCATGTAGTGCTTCCTGCAGAACTATTAGAAAAAAAAAAAATGACTTTATCATTTTCTTTAGAAAAACAGGCACCTATTTTTGTGCATCCTTGCTGAGAATTGTTGACTGCATGGATTCCTGCGCTGCTTGTTATTAAGTCCCTGCTTCTTACAGGAAAATGTTGGCTCTTGGCTAGTTTCTTGCTGCCAGTGAAAGTTGCTTCTGCTGTGCAAGATTATCCTTGTCATTCGAATGTTAGAGGTTTGAAGTAGCATGACGAAGTGAAAACCTCTGGGTTGCAGCTGAGCAGGATTTCCTCAAGTGCAGGTGTGGTAGAAAAATCTCTCAAGCCTTGGTTCAAGGTCGAAGGTATTTGGGGGAGAGAGAGTTAAGTACAAGGCTAAAGTAACAGTGCTGCAGACTCCAGACAGAGCTGCAGCTGTTCAGCAGCCCCCAGAAATTGGTCTTAACAAGCCTCACAGAAACAGTCCTTAGGCCTTCTAATGGGCCAGGAGCAGAAAGGTGTGAGCTGGGGTCACAGCTTTGCTTGCAAGCCTAACCAGCTGCGCTTAGGGAGTGTGGTGAGACCCCTGAGCTGCCACCACGCTGGTGCTTGTGTGCATGCACAGATCCTGGCCTGGGTCCTGCTGGCGCATCCATCCCGTCAATGCAGGATGGAGCTTTTGCGGAATGAGCCTTCTGCTGCACTGCACTGCCTGCCTTACCCTGGCGTGCACTTAAATCCTTCAGTTAGAATTTGTTTTTTTAAATCTTCTATTGAAATTATGCAGTTTTTCAATGTATTCTTACTGGAATGTTAGCTTTTTTGGGGTGATGTTATTGACTCCCTCCTTTTTAATACATTTGCTTTTAGGCCGTGACATTTTATAAAACTAGCTGGTGTCACAGACCATAGACTTTTTTTTTTTTTTTTTTTAATACAAGCTTTATTTTAATGCAAACTCAGAAGTACTTGCATATGGACTGTTTTCCAGTTTGAGTATATATTTAAATGTCAGGATGTGGGCTCTGATTCTGAGGGTTTTTTGTTTCACTAAAAATTCTCTGGTAAAGCTATTCTCATCCAAGGAAAATCAGTGATACATTTTTTTTTTCCAATGGCAAAATTGTTTATGTAAAGTTTTTCGTACAACTTCAGTTAAAGTTTTCAAGAAGCAGATGGAGTGCAGGAAACTAAGCTGAAAAGGCACATATTCTTGTTTGACATGAAACACTTGGACACATTGAAATAACCCATTTTGATGGCTGATCTGGAAGCCTCCTAAATGATAATTTCCAAATGTCCAGTTATTTGATAACTAACAAAAATGTCTATCATATTTAAGCTTGCTCTGAAACCCCATTTAATCATAGTGTTTGCCTGTTGTTCTTTTTTCCCCCACCCTTGTTAAACCAATTAGGTTGGTTATGTTGAACATAGCCAATTTCTAATACATTTAAAACAGAGATAGATATTTCCAAAAGAATAATTTCATACAAATTTCACAGAAATTAGTGGGTGTGTAAAGGAAAGATTCGAATTACTAGGAGAAGAGGTCAAGGGTGAATGGTGGAGTAGCTGATAGCCCTGAGGGCTGCGCTGCCATCCAGAGGGACCTGGACAGACTGGATGTCTGGGCGGTGAGAAACCTCATGAACTTCAACAAAGGCAAGTGCAAGGTCCTGCACTTGGGGAGGAATAACCCCGGACACCAGTACAGATTAGGGGTTGACTCCTGTAAGAGAGTTAGAAATGGCAAAGAGAGGACCTCAAACTCTGGTCATCTGCTCTTTGGCCTGGTGCACTGACCATCCAAGTGCACTAAGCAATGCATATTAGGATCCCTTCCCTCTCCTTAGGCAGTCATTTTCACAAGCAAAACTTGCGCCACTGCCTGTAAAGACACTTTTCCTGGAGGGAATTCTGGGCCACGAATATGAGTCTTGGGTATACAAAAAAGAACTGAAATGAAAAACCTGGGGATAGTGTTGCAGCCTGTCCTTTCCACAGCATTTTTTCTGGGCTGAAATATTGCTCTCTTTGTCTTCTTCTGCATCTAGTACTCAACTTCCAAGCCACTATTTATGGCAGCACCTCAGTTCCTAGTTCTGGACTTTACTGATTAGCACAAACCAGCAGGGATTATGAATACGCATCTTTTCTGCTCCTTTCTGAGATTTGAAACTGAGCAAAGAGGAGCTTCCCTTTTCTAACCCAACACATGGTATGGACCATTTCCAGCATGCTTTCTTTGATGTTACTCTTAACAGAATGTGCTATGGACAGCAAACTCCACTATAGGTTATTTCACTCATGGTTTACAGCTATTATGTTTCTTATGTTCCCTATGTTTTACTTGTGCAATAAAATTTTAAAATTTTGTCTGGATCAAGTCACCAACTCTGACTTTGCCAAAGTTATATAGGCTGGTATAAATGTGAGAATTTAGTAGCGATCATCTCTAGGTATTTTTTATGTTTTAGAAATAAATGTTTCTGGTGGTTGCTCATACAATCCTACATTTTTGACTCATTGCTTTAAAAAGGGAATTTTGCCAAGATAAAACAACACAATTCAGTCCCTGCTAGATACGTATGTGCTGTGAGTACGAGTATTCAGGATTAAATTACTTGAATAGAAAAACAAATATCCTGTGCAAAAGCTATTTGGTAAAAGCTATATAGTCTAATTAGAAAGACAGAAACAGAAATTATTATAGCAATAAAGAATTAGAACACAATAAAGAATATAGATTTTAGAAATTTATTGTAGACTACCAACAATGTACATGGATTATACAGCTGTGTGGAAGTAATTTGGAGAAATATTTACTTAACAATAAAGCAAGTGTGGCTGCTGAAGACTGTAAGAGAGTCTATCATAATCCTATATTTTTAATAAAAAATGAAAAGAAGACAATTTTACAAATGATGTAGGGCATATCTGTAAATAAGATAGCCAGAAAGCACTTATATAGGTATATTAATAATCATTTCTTATGAGAAATGTAACGGAATTTGGAAGAAATTCTTAAGAAAAAAAAAAAGAAGGTAAAGGATGAAAGGTTTTTATGCTAGGATAAAAAAATCTGAAACTGCATTTTATGCAAAGCCTGAAGTGAATTCAGATCCTTTGTTATGGTTCACATATTTTCAGCTTCCCACGTTTAATCATAACAGCTCCTTGTGGTTTAATTATGAACAGAGTTCTGAAGATAATTCAACCACTTGCACTGAGAATTTGACTTGCATTGATCAGAAAAAAAATATCTGCAAGTCTTAATTAACCATTTAACTGAAAAACATTCCTTTGCTAAGACTCTGCCGTATGCTTTGAAAAACCAGAGATGTATAAACTGTGAATCATAACCTGGGAAAAATGTATAATAGCTACAGAAGCTTTCTTATGGATTGTAAATAAGATTGTAATTTGGTATGTTGATACAAATTTAACCCCTTTATATGCAAGTTTTCATTTGAATTTCATGACAGAATTGTCAGGATTTGGAGAAGTAGTTGTCGATAACTACTAAGTAATGGGTCTCAGGTTTGGGGTATTTGCTGTAGGAGAGTAGTCCATATAAAATTCATCATGAGATTTTCAAAACTGCTAATGTAGCTGTATTACCCACTGACTTCAAGGAATCCAGAGGAAGGTGAAAACTGAATACATATGAAAGTTCTATTTTCCTTATGTGAAGCTTTTTGAATGCTCTCTCAATGGCAATGTGGAACTTCAAGGTATTTTGGTCTACTTTGCCCTCAGCAGTTCAGCTGAAAATGAAGCAAATCTTTTAGCTTTAGCAAATTTCACACACAATTACCAGGGCAAATCCTAAGACAGTTTACAGCTTTTCTATCTCAGTGATTAATTTTTGTGGATTGATAGAAGTAAGTTCAGGTAAACAGTGTCAATGGGAAAAAAAAAATGAAAGGTGCAAATATTTTTTGGGGGGTGTACTTTTATTAGTAAATTAAAGGGTGTCTAAATGAACGAATATATTTCTAAAATCATCCTTAAACTTGTTTTGAAAAAACTTGTCAAGCAAATGACCTTTAAACTCGACCAATAAACAACTTGACCAGCTTGACCATAAAACTTGAAGTACAACCAAATCCACAGAACTCTTCCATTTGCCAATTAAATTCTCAGCCATTTCAGAAATTTAAATTTAAAACAGGTACATCAGGATATAATAAAGACATGCATGCTTACACCCTTAAATATATTCATCAAATAAAATCAAGTCATTTAAATAAACATGGGAAGTGACCACATACATACTTTTAATGCATTGATCCAAACTTTAGATTAAATCGATGGATATAAAAATATGCAGCACAGAAATATAAAATTCAACATTTTGTTCTTATTTCTATGCTCTGAGAAAAAGACTTTTTCTGAGAATTCTCACTTCTGCTAGTTTCTAAAGCTTAACAACATTGGGAAAGAATTTCTGTGTATGCACAGATCTGTTACATGTTAACTTTAAGTTCTTTAGTTTGAGGAAATGCTTGAAATTGTTCAACAGGACTAATACAGAGTAGTCTGCGCTCAGAAGGAGCTGCTGGTCATTATCACAAATTCCCACCTCGGTAGAACTCTGAAGGTGTCAAGTTGTAACAACTTAATCAAGTGCAGATCTTAGAACCTTAAAGATTTGTGCATGACTTTGAAAGAAATCTTAAGGACACAAAGAAAGCCATTGTAAAATTTGACAATATTTTCAGCAAATAAGCTCTTAAAAAAAAAAAAAAAAAGAAAGAAATAAAAGGCAGCCAAAAATTTGCATGGAAATTAGTGCGCAGCAACCTTATTTGAGATAAGATTAAAGTGCTGCAAAGCTAAAATTTGTTGTTGATAAGGAAGCTTGAATGTATTACACTGTGCTGTATTTTGCCTCCCTTTCACTCAGAAAGTGTATTCATTATAATAAATTCACACTTTACTATGTAAAATTCATTCATATAGCCAGAAGCTTATAAAAAGAATATAGACTAAAGAGCAAGCTGTATAATGAGATCTAATCTATGTAAAATAAGTCCCAGAAGAAATGTCCTTTACTTTGATCATATCCCTTGAAACAAGATCCCCTGCTGGAAACCACAATAAAAAGAGAGCTTGCGAAAACTCGCCTGGCAAGCAAGTTAGGTTTTTAAAAACAAAAGCTTGCCAAGCCCACTGACCTCATGATCCCCAGCAAAATGTAATTATGGCCAAGAAAATCTCTCAGACTCCCTGAGGCTTAATGGGAGAATAAGGATTTGGGGGGGCTCAATGTAGGAGATGGACAGCTCTCCTCTCCATCCCTGTGTGGCTGGACCTACAGTTTGCTGCCGTATACAAGAAAAAACGTAAAGTCCTTTCAGGAGGAGACAGTAACACAGAGATCCCACCTCACTACACACACACACACACAAATCTCCAGGGGACTCAGCAGCCTCTGGGGGTCCTGGAGCACTTCAGCACCGACTTGTGTCTCTGATTCATAGAGACAATTTCATAGCCATTCTTCACTGCAAGCACGATGGGTGAATCATCATCACCACCACTGGGAG